>JAADWZ010000105.1:0-72765 GCA_023336445.1 Pythium dissimile | reverse complement strand
GTGCGGGTATCCAAGATCCGAGCACGGGACCAGGTGCTTGGACTGCGGCGTATCCTCCAACTTGCAGTAGCGGCACACGTCCTTGTAGCAGCCAAGGCCACCACTGGCACAGCCAGCATCACCAACTAGCTCGATGCCAACTGCCGCATCACCCGCTGTCACCGGGTACGGGCAGGCAGTTACTGGATCCGCCGTCGGAACTTCAGGAGCATCGGTTGGAGTGTCATCAGCGTTCGAACCACTGCCAAGATCGTACCCGAGGTCAGAGCAAGCCATGAGATGACCCGACTGCGGCGTCTTGCGGAATCGGCAGAAGCGGCACACATCCTGGTAGCAGCCGAGACCTCCGCTCACACAAGAAGCATCGCCGACAAGCTCAATGCCGACACTGTAGTCCCCCTCCGCGATCTGGAAAGGACAATCGTTGGTGGAAGGCGTCGCCGTCGTTGGTGCGGGAGGCTCTTCAATTTCCACTGGCGCAAAAGTTGGTTCTTCAGTTGTAACTGACGGAGCTTCAGTCGTCGGAGTTTCCGTTGTAGCGACAGGAGCTTCGGTCGTAGCGACAGGGGCTTCAGTTGTTGCGACGGGGGCCTCCGTTGTAGCGACAGGAGCTTCCGTTGTAGCGACAGGAGCCTCCGTTGTAGCGATAGGAGCCTCCGTTGTAGCAGCAGGAGCCTCCGTTGTAGCGATAGGAGCCTCCGTTGTAGCGGCGGGTGCTTCAGTCGTAGCGACAGGAGCTTCCGTCGTCGGGGCTGGGGCAATCGTCGCCACGACGGGCGACTCCGTTGGCGCCTCAGTCGTCACCGCAGGAGCGTCAGTGGTCGCAGCTGGTGTGGAATCGGATCCGAAATCAACGCCAAGGTCTTTGCAGAGCATGAGATGGCCTGACTGCGGGGTGGTGCGTGTCTGACAGAAGCGGCAGACGTCGGCAAAACAGCCCAACCCTCCGCCCGCACAGGTCGCATCTCCAACCAACTGGATTCCAACTCCAGCGTCGCCGTCAGATACAGCATACGGGCAGCCAGTATCAACGGGCTCGGTCGTAGCCGGTGGTTCGATCGGAGCAGGAGGGATGCCACTGCCGTTGGTGCCGGGCGCGACTGGGGTCCCGGAAGGGCTCGAGGAGTCACCAAACATGAACCCCAACGAGCTACAGGAAAGTAAATGACCTGACTGCGCAGTCACGCGGAACTTGCAGTAGCGGCAATCGTCGTTCAGGCAACCAATTCCACCATCGACGCACGTCTTATCCCCCACGAGCTCGATGCCGACACTATAATCGCCATCGGAGACAGCGAAGTCGCAGCCCGTTTCCATGTTCGACGAAGGTGGCGAGGTAGTATCAAAAGGAGCCATCGTTTCAACAGCTGGAGCTGGCGTCGTATCACTGGGAGCCACCGTAACATCGGCTGGAGCTGAGGTCGTATCGACGGGAGCCACTGTTTCATCAGCTGGAGCTGATGTCGCTGGTGCTTCCGTCCAGCCAATCTTCGAGCATTCCACGAAATGGCTGGATTGAGGCGTGTCCTCTGACTTGCAGTATCGGCAGAAGTCGTCGATACAGCCGACGCCGCCCGAGGCGCAGCTCGAGTCGGTGACGATCTGGATGCCGACGGCGGCATCACCTTCAGTGACGACCGATTGGCATGTCGGCGCAACAACCGGAGGAGCAACTTTGTGAACCTTGGCAACCGCTCCACTCTGGAGGAGACACGTGGTCACAGCACAGACAGCGATGAACTTGGCGAGCGAGCGCGATCCTTCGCGACGGGGATACACCATGGCGATGATCAGAGCTTGCCTTTGCACACGCAGACGAAGACGACCGAGAAGGAGCCTTGACTGTGGAGGTGGCTGCGGAAAGCAGAATGACTGGGAGGGTGCCTGGCATTGCTGGTCGTGGCTTTTATCGAAGCTCTCGCCAAGGGTCTCCTCGAGCGCCGCTTGGCCCAGTCAGTTTTGCTTGCAAACCTTCATTCCAAGCTGAACGCAAAGTGCTTCGCCTGTCATTCTGCTCACACACGAAAATCCAACCCAACTACTTGTATACGCTCCCGCCAACGGTCACTCGCTCGATTTCGAAACGGCCCGTGCACTAGATCGGTGTAGCCATCTCCTTGGATTTTGGATCGCGGGTTCGGTCTCTTTCTCTCTCGACCTACGTTTATCGTCCTCGGACTAGACGACCTTTTGAAGGATCCGCGCCCCAATCTCAGGCTCAACTGACCCCAGCTACAGGCACTTTGATTCATGGAACGTTGCCGGAACTGCCTCCCGAGCCAGCAACGCACGCTATCAGAACAGGCCGTTGCAACTATTGGCGTGGCGACTCGTCGTGGCCAACCACTGCTCACGCTTGAATGCCCATTCACAGAGCCGCCAGCTGACTTCACATTCGAAAACATTCTAAGTGTGTGGCTCGTTTCGTTTGTCATTTGTTGCCCGCCCAGGTTGGCCTTCCTTCACTGTCAGTACTGTACCACAACCGAGTGGAGTTTGGCAAACCTGTCAGTACTGTACCACAACCGAGTGGAGTTTGGCAAACCTATCGGGGCAGTCGGTTTCTTCATTTTCTCTTTGTATTTTCTTGACGCTTCCGGGATGTTCTAACCAGCAGAATCTTTCACTGGAGTGGCCGACCCTTGGCGGAGGAAATGCCATGGGACTGGGCTTGGCGACTCCTCGCTGGCTGGCACTGTCACGGATCACGCAGCCAAGCCATCGTGGAAGTGAATTGCTGGGTGTCCGTTGGTTTCTTGGTTTCTCTATGGCCAACTACGGTGGATCTTGGCGGCTGTGAAGCTGAGGCAGATATGACATACAGCGCACCTCAGGTGAGAGACGCGCCAAGCGGAGCTGCCGTCTCGTATCGTGCCTGGGACAGAGCGCGGAGGTGCCCGACCTTTCGTGGCAAATACTGGTTGATTGCAAGTCTGCCTTGGTCAGTGCTTGACAACATGCGGATTTAGTGTGGCAAAAGTGTGGCGGTCTTCCAAGATACTATATGTTTAGTGTGGTGCACATTGTTTTGAGGATCGATCCGACTCTGTTCTACAGTTGTCGCTAAAATTCGGGAAGCTTGCTCACTTGAGCAAGTCTGTCGATATGGTGTCATCGAGCACGGGGGCCGCGCTGGCGCTCGACGCGACGGCGCTTACGTTTTTCCCACAGTCAAAAGGTGATTATATAGGTCGAAGTCCTGTATGTCGCTAGTACGTCTTGCTTACTTAGCGCTGTGTGCCAATTAGTGCTACGCGAGCGCCGGCTCGTGACGTTCGACTTGGACGACGAACACGATCATCTTGATCTCGCCATCGCAGCGCCGCCTCCACCTCCGCCCAGCCGGCGCACACGAGACGAGCCATCCACTTCCTTCACAGAGATCGCATACGTTCACAACGGTCAAGTAGAAAGTGCGTGTTTTGACAACGTTCCACTACGAGAGGAGCTGGAGGCCGCGATGCAGTCGCTTCCACATGGCACGTGGACTTCGCTACTGGACGACGCAGACCGCCGCCGGCTTAGTGCGTTTCTACCAAAGCTTCAAGGGCTGGAAGGGCTGAGTGAGGAAGAGGCACAGCGGCTGAATGTGGACGCTCTGCTGCGGGGCGAGAATTTCCATTTCGGCAACCCCGTGGCGGCTCTGGCCAAGGAGGTGCGAGATGGTGACCGAACAATGCAGGTACTGGATAGGGGCTTCTCGGGTTGGACGTACGATCCTGATCTGACAGAGCAAATGCTGGTTAGGCGACAATTGCCCGCCAAGCGTACAGCGACAGTGCAAGAGCTCGGTTCGCACTCCAGCGCCAGTTACTGCTGCGAGAAAGACTTCAGGTTTGTTGGCCATTCACTCAACCATTCTTCTGGTCGATGGTCTAATGGACGCGTTTGGGTATCGTATTCGTAGGAGCTCAAGAGAAAGCGCGGGAGCACTACCGACGGCACGCACAGCCACGCCTTTCAGGAGTGGAAACGAATTCGACTTGCCAGCGATTTCGACTGGATCCACCGCGACATTTGTGATCCGTCTAGCCGTTCACGCTTGCTGACCGAAGATCGATCCATTTTTGTGGCGGTTCGGTCTATTCTCTCTAGAACGCCACGAAGCGCCTCACTGCTGGCAAGTCAACTCGGATCCGAGTTCGCTGAGCTCTGTGCTGACGTCGAGAAAGGTACGAGAGCAGTCCATTCGTGTCAAAGGATGTGTCTGACAGATTTTTCCCAACAGGCATTCCGCTGTTCGTCTCATTCGAGCAGTACGTTGCCGCTATACTCGCTTTTCTGAGTGACAGTGAGGCTGCATCCGACCAAACGCACTGGAGTCATGCTGTCTTTGTAAAGTACGACTCGGAGGCTGGCTCCTTTGAATGGCTTTCTGGTGAGTTACCTCTACTTTGTTGGCTCGTATTCAACCACAACCGAGTTTCTGACATGTCGTATTTTGCCATTTGATCCACCCACTACAGAGCACAATACAGAAGACGAAACCTCGAAGTTGTTACTTCTAGAACAAGTGTTTCGCGCTCCAGTTCCAGACAACTTTCTCAGCCGCGAAAGCGACAGGTAGGGATTGTCTCGTGCCCTCATTCGCAACGCGCACCGGCTCACAAATGCTCCTGTTCCATATCTCGATGTGACGATCCAGTCCTGCCGTGAAAATGACCAGGATTCGTCGCAACCAAATTCTCAAACAAAGGGCTCACGATGAGCTTCTCAATTCGGATCCCAGCTTCGCCAAACTTATCGCGTACTGTGCTGTGCGGCCATCATCAATTCTAAAGCATGCCCTGGTATGGTGGGAGATTGTAGTCCTCACTCTTGTCTTCTCGATCGAAGTATTGACACGATCGTTCTCTCTCGTTACATCCATGTAGATTACCAGTTCATCGAAGCCTTCTGAAAACCCGGCGAATGTCATTGACTCTCAAGCCCAAGAAACGCAGCTTTAGCATCACCGCAACCATCCGTCTGTATGCTGGTCGACGGTATCAATGCAACGCGGTGCCTTGTACGCAAATTGTGTTGACTCGTCCTCTCCTTCTTCAGCTTCAAACTTGGCTGACAACCGCGAAAATCTAACAGGCCCAGCATTTGATGGCGGATCAGTTGACCGATCCGATCAAGCACCGGGATTCTCTGCACCTAGTCCCCTCTCCCTCGCGCAGCACGAGTCGTGCTTGGGATTTTTGTCCACCAATCAGCCAGTATCAACAGCTCAGCGCGATCTCAGTACGGTGCATACTATTATAATGGTGGGTGACCATTAGTACACCATTGGTGGCACCATCAATGGCGGTGCCAGCGTGGGACGCTGTATCCATTCGCGGGTCTCCCATCGGGACGAGTGATCATGACGTGGTCTCAAGCGAAATTTGTGAGGAGGATCGAAGCAACTGTTCATTTCTCGTTGTAGGCATATCAAGCCTGACATAAGCAAGGACCAAATTGACGAGGTACGGTTCAGTACAGTACGCGTCGCATTTCGGTTTTGGTTTGAAAAGGAATCCTTCTCCTCTCAGCGACGCAATGGTGGGAATGAATCCTTTTCAGTTTGAGTGGTCCAGCGCTGTGCTAGATCGAATTTTCAATCCAACTGACGAGGCGCCGGTTTGTGCATACGCTCTACAACATTGTGTTGTAGGCGATGGATGCTCTGCCAGCAAGCAGTGATTGCCGATTTCACCCCGTGCCCCCACTTCTATAGTCAGCGGCCCTGCTGAATTTTCACGGCCGCATCCGATTCCGCGCCCGTGCAGGGAACGATCGATGGACGCATGCCGGCACCGCACTCGCCGAGAACGGTCCTGACGAAGTGGGCGCTAAAGGACATCCTGCAATGAGTGTGGTGAGTGTGAACTGTTCAGCATCAGAGGAGTTTCCCACTTCACAGTGCAGTATGTGGTGCGTCTATCCACAGTTTTGTCTTCGATGAGTCGAGCCCCAGGCGCGAGAGATGACGGGCAAATGGGCAGTGACAATGCGCTCAACTGGCTTTGAAATTCTGCGATCCGTACAAGCAAAGGATTTCTTTGTGGATTGCAGCGCGTGCTGTCCACAACCCAGCTGGCCAGCACTGAAAGTCGCCTGCTGGCCCAGCAGGCGGCTTTCTGGCAAGCACGTGTCGACTGAATGTGCGCGCGTCCAATTCTCTTCGCGTGGTCGAACTGACCAGGCCGCCGCTCTCACTCCAGTGTGTCGCTGGTGATTCCACCAGTCCACGTGGGCGGATATAAACCCGAAAAAACTGGGAGATCTTGCGATCCGCGCTCAGCATCGATGTTGACTCAGACGCAGCCAGCCGCCCCACGGGCACTGTTGCACTGTTGCACTGTTGCGCTCGCGCTCCGGTTTGAAGCGAATCTTTAGGCAGTTTAGACCATCGCGGCTCGCCGATCATTGCCCAGCTGCAAGCCCATGCCCCAGCTAACAATTCGCTGCAACAACGAATTATACAGTAGAACGCGGCAGCCAGCATCCAGATCCAAAGCCATACCTCGCGCATGCGGCAAGGCGGCGATCGCCAGAGGCAGTTCGGTGGTGGCGTGCGCCCAACTGGCCGCTCTGTGCTGGCTGGTCGAATCCTTTTTCGTTGGGCCGCACCATTCAACGAACATTGAATTTGCAGGACAATGCTGGCAAGTTGATCGACCAGAGGATTGTTGAGATTCCGTTGGCAGCGCATCAAGATTCGAACCCGGTGTGTCAACTCGACTGAACCTTGAGCCTTGAACTGTGAATCTCTGTGAATCTGCAGTCCACCAGATCGCACATAGAAAAGCCACCGTGCGACTTTTCAAGCATCGCGTCATAGGGTTCATCCAGGTGCAACCCACGTGTCTGTATTAACAAAACACGTCACTGCATCATAAATATTGAAATAAATGGATAAATTCTGTACCATTTTATGGTATGTCCGATAATAGAACACCTTGTTCCGGGATAATTGCTGTTCTCACGAGATTCTGCTTTGCGCCAAGAACAGGAAGTGTGTTGCACCACGCCGAGTATGGGAAGGGGGCGGAAAGGCATGGCCGGGACGCGCAGCCATGCGAGCGAGATCGGAAAATGGAGGCGGCTCGCTCCCATCGCCACTTTCGTCTTGGTTGGGTCGTGCACAGATCCGTCCGCTCGTCCCGTCGTCTCTGCCGCAAGGACGAGTGAACCCAAAATCTCGCTTTCCTTGCTCCCTTCGCTCGTTCCGTCTTCGACGCTCCTGCTCCTCCTACGTCGCTGGATTCCAGCCCATTCGAGACTTTTCCTGCCGTTTCAGCGTAGTACCCTTGACGCTCGACCATGAAGTTTGGCAAGGGTTTGATGGGCGAGATCCTCGTGAGCTGCCCCGAGTGGGCGCCGTTCTGGCTCAACTACAAGAGCCTGAAAAAACGTATCAAGGCCGTTGCCGCCGCACCGACCCACCCGGCCTCCACCCAGCGGGACATCTGTACGTTGGACAAGCAGTCTACAGTCCTCCAATTTTTGGCTATGGGATCTTACCACTGGAGTTTATGTGTGTTGAAAACAGCCGAGTGTGAATTGGAAGTGGCCTTTTTCAAAGATCTCCAGACCGAGCTCAAGAAGATCTCGCTGTTCTACGGGTCCGAGGAGAAGCGGTTCGTGTTCCGGTACCACCAGCTCCGCTCGGTGTGGAAAGAGCTCAAGAAGCTGGACCGCATCGACTCCTTTGAGGCCCAGCGGCTCATGTACGCGCTCGTGCATTTCTACCGCGAGTGCATCCGGCTCGAGAACTTCGCCGTCATGAACTATCAGGGCTTTTCCAAGGTAAGAATTCTAAAGTCTAAAAAAATAGGGAAACATGGTCGGTCAAAAACTGATTCTGTTCCTCGTGGGTTTGTCACAGATTCTCAAGAAACACGACAAGATGACCGGCTACAACACGCGCACCAAGTACATGCGACGGAAAGTGAATATTTCGCAGTTTTCCAACTACCCGATCCTGCTCCAAGTGCTGGAGAGCACGGAAGAAATGTTTCACGAGGTCGACAAGGACGCCCGCATGACGACCGCTGTGACCAAAATCAACATGAAGATCTCGGTGGATCCGTTGCAGCCGGCACAGGTCAGTCCCACGGGTCCGATGCTCCCACTGACTGCCCCCTCCCCCACTGTACCGGTCACCTCCGGACTCTCGATCAACTCGGTGACGGCACAGTCGCTGATGATGTATCCGCCCATGACCCCAAGCATGACCTCGCGGCCGCTGCCGTCTCCGCTCAACTCGCTGCCGACGGCCACGACGCCCACAGCCCGCAACTTCCCCAGCTCACTGCTGTGGCGGCCCGACGACGAAGAGCGGTGCACGACGCTGTGATCCGCCGTGGGCTGTGTGAATCTACTAGTGAAAATGTTCCGCATAAATAGTGGAAAAGTTAGGAATCGTCATATTATTTGGATCTCGTGAAAAATGTCGAGAACTCCGATCAGCTACTGCGCGTAGTGTCAGAATATATTTGGTAAAAACAGATTCGGGTAGTGCAGGGAGTTCGTTCTAAACATGATTTTATGGTTGGACTGGTGCATGCTTTCTACAGATACAGCGAGGCCGCAAACACAATGTCGCGCTTGATCTTCTCGCCGCCTTCCGCAAACTTCTTCTCAAGCGCGACGTCACCAATCGTGTGGGCCGCGAGCGTGAGCTGGCGGAGCAGCTCTTCCAGACGACGCAGACAGCGGATGATCGAGCCTTCGAACAGATCCGTCATTTTGCAAATTTGAGAAAACTTGGCGCCTTGGCACCACGCAATGACCACATCCACCAGGCTCGTGCTGAACGAGTCAGCAAACTCGTCCACGTCGATCGTGATCTTAGCGTCTTGCATGATCTTGGCCACGCGACGGGCCGTCTCGCGCATCTGTCGCACAGGTGCCTCCAGCGACTCGGCGGCTGGCGGCTTGGTGCCTTCCTTCTGCTTCTCTGTGTTGATCAAGCAGCTCAGCAGCGCCACTGTCTCATTCACCGAGAGATCATTGAACTGGCCGTTGAAAATCATCTCGGTCGCGAGCAGTTCGTCGGCGGTCGAGATCTCACACGCTGTTCGACCCTTACGCTGGATCACGCCTTCCTTGTCCACAAACTCCAAGCGTCGAAGCACGCGGCGGCGGCGACGCAGGTCGTCTCGCAGCACCAGCGACTTGGACTCCTTGATCTGGCGCTCGAGCTCGCGCATTTTGGCCTCGCTCTCCATCTTGACGTTGTACAGCGCGAACCGAGAGTCCTTGTCAGCCGCAGCGTGCAGCGGAGACGCCTTAAGCTTCTCCTCGGCTTCACTGATACGCGCAATGATGCGACCAAAGTGGTCGTCCTGGATATCCATGTCCTCGATCGGATCCAGCAGAGGTACGCCCTGCGGGAAACGCTTAAGCACCTCCTTGACCGACTTCCCCACAGCTTGTCGGCTGTCCACCGTGCGCAAGTCCTTTGGGATGTACACTCGAAGCGACGACAGCTCGTCGAGCATCTCGAGAGGCACAGGACAGATCTTCATCTCCACGTTCGCAGAGGTCGTCAGGCCCATGGTGCCGATCGGAGCCGGCACTGGCAGCTCACTGCCGTTGGCACCGTCGCCACCAGAAGTCTTGTCGTTTTTGCAGTTGAGAAGTACATGGACCACGTGGTCTGGGGTGGGCGACGTCGAGTCGGCTGCGTTCTTGGTCGTAAAGTTGACGATGACGCCCCAGTCCCACTTCTTGGACTCACCGTCTTCTGGGCGTGCGTAGAGCTTCACTAGACGACCAGCGTTGAGGAACCGCACGGCATAGTCAGGCTTATTTCGGAACGCCAGGAATTCCTCCTTGAGCTTGACCAGCGTCTTGGACAAATAGTAATACTCGGCGACCTCCGCTTCGTTCTTGACCACGATCTGGTCGCGCTCTTCGCGCGTCCGCACCAGCGCTTCCTCAAGCGCTGGCGCCGCCTGCTCGTTCTGGAACTGGTGAAACGACTGCTTGATCATGTACTCCGGGTCGGCGTCTTCCACGCGCATCAAGTTGAGCAGCATATTGTAGCCCAAGTGGAACGCACTGAATAGCGGATCCGCCTGGCCGTAGAGAATGCCCTTGGCCACTTGCGGCTCCATTTGCTCGCTCAGCATCTGAATCACGATACCGCGGCTATCAACCGATCGCCGACCGGCACGGCCCGACATCTGGATGTACTCGCCCGACGTGATCCATCGAAAGTCCTTGCCGTCGTACTTGCGCGCGTTCGTGAACACGACCGTCTTGGCGGGCATGTTGAGCCCCATGGAGAACGTCTCGGTCGCAAACAGACACTTGAGCAGCCCTTCGCCAAACATAATCTCAATCACTTCCTTCAGGATCGGCAACAGACCACCGTGGTGGATGCCGATGCCGCGACGCAGCAGCGGCAGAATCGAGTCCACCTGTGGCAGCGTCTTGTCGTCGTCCGAGAGCGAGTCCATCGCGTTCTTGAACACCTGCTCGACCATGGTCTTCTCCTCTTCCGTGTTGAAGTCGAGCTTGGACATGAGCAGTGCGTACGTCTCGCAGTCGCGCTTGCTGAAGGAGAATACAATCACCGGGTCGTACTGGCGCTCCATGATCAGCTTCACGATGCGGTACACATCCGAGCCGACCTTCTTCTTGGCGCCGCCGCTGGCGCCCTTGGCCTTTTTCTTCTTGGCGGCGCTGCCGTACGAGGCGAGGTCTTCGCTGTCGTTGGTCGTGCTCGACGTGAGCGTCGCGATCGCCTTCTGGAAGTTGTCATCTCGGAATTTCCCCTTCTCGTCGACCACGAGGTGGAGGCCACTGCCGCCGGCGGGGAACACGTAGTGCTGCAGCGGGGTCGGGCGGTAGTCAGTGTACACGACGTGGCACGGCTGGTGATGGATGTTGCAGATCCAGCCGGCAAACTCCTTCGAGTTGGGGATGGTCGCCGACAAAAACACAAACCGCACCTTGTGCGGCAGCAAGATGATGCTCTCTTCCCAGACCACGCCGCGCTCCTTGTCGCGCATGTAGTGGATCTCATCGTAGATGACCCACGCAACTTCGCGCATGACCTCCGAGCCGCGGTACAGCATACTGCGCAGAATCTCCGTGGTCATGATCAGACAGGTCGCCGACGGGTTGATCGTGATGTCGCCCGTCATGAGCCCCACGTCGCCAAACTCTTCTTCCAAATCACGGTACTTCTGGTTACTCAGCGCTTTGATCGGCGACGTGTAGATCACGCGCTGCTTGTCGCGCAGCGACTTGGCGATTGCGTACTCGGCCACGGCGGTCTTGCCCGCCGACGTGTGGGCCGACACCAGCACCGACTCGCCGGCCTCAATGTAGTCCACGGCGCTCTGCTGGAACGGGTCGAGCGTGAACGGGTACGTCTTGGCCGGGTTGGCCTTCATGAGGCCTTCCACGCTCTGCACTTCGTAATCGGGCGGGTACACCGAGAACGAGATGAGGTTTTTCTGTGTCGTGCCCGTGGCGACATGGACGTCCTTTCCGTCCTCGGTCTTCTCCGCGGGCGTCGCGTCGATGTGCTTGCCCTGCACGATCTTGAGCGCCGCGATGTCGCTCTTGAGCGTCTCGGCCGCGGCGGAGGCGTCGGCACTGGGCGCCCGCCCCGCCTTCTTGGCGCGAGGTGACGAGGTCGCCGCGTCCGCGTGGTCTGCCAGGTCGGCCGGAGGCGCGGCCTTGCGCTTGCCCTGCGCGGCGGAGGTGGACGTGGAGGTCGAGGCCGCCGCCTTCTCGGCCGCGGTCAGCGTCTCGCTGGCGTCGAACGCGCTGAAGAGGTCGAGGTCGTCGTCCATGGCAAGCAGCTCAATGGTCCCTGGCGAGAGAGATGACCAATCCTTGTTGGGGCAAGCGGAATTGGTTGGGGCCAACGGGTGCTTTGGACGTGTGTTGTAAAACCTCAAAACCTTGTATAGAACACAATTTTTCGGGGAAGGATACGGTTCGTAACGTATCCAATGTAGCCATCTGTGACGTGTGAGCAGGTCATCGTGAAGCTGGCTAGGGGGAGACAATCGAGTAGAGTACGGCGAGCACGAGCAACAGCAGCGCCGCGAGCGCCATCTTGACCACGACGCTGGAGCCTTCTTGGCCCTGCTTTGCGCTCTTTTTCTTAGTCCGTGCAATCGCAGCTGAGACGGAGTCCAACACCGACTTTCGGTTAGACAAACACGGAGACAATTGCAAAACGCGAAGGCGTGACCGTACCTGCACGCGCGGCGGACGCAGACTCTTGGTACTGTTCGGCCGATTTCTCATTGGCTCCACGTCCTCGCCTTTGTGGGCCCTTCGAGGGTACTAATTCAGCAACCTCCGGCTTGGATGGCTCCTCGCTGTCGACACCTTGCTCGAAGGTTTGCTGAGCGGTGAGTCCGCTGTTGTTGACCTCACTCTCGAGCTGCGGGTATGCCTTGACCAACACCTCAGCTGCCTCCGTAGGCCACTTGGAGCTAGAATCGCAGTGCATCGCCTCAGTGTGGAGAGGGCTGTTGCCTGCCGCGTTCTTGCTAGGACGGGCTCCCTATCGCACAAAACTGTCTGTTGGAATCGGTAGAAACATCTGCTAAACCTCTTCCTCGTTGGCTTACCTTGCCGATAAGGTACTCGAGCACTGGTAGCAAGTCTCCAGTGTTCGAAATGCACGCCCAGTGTCTGCAAGCCATGCAATGTCAAGATTTTCGACCACAAACTCGGCACGGTTTTCTTGGCATCACTTACAGTGGCGTGTTTCCCTTCGAGTCGGCCGCATTAATGGCAGCGTGTCCGCGCTCAATCTACACGAGACCAATACTAGTTTAGTCTCACCGGTCAGGATGGGCACCAATCGTTTATTGCTCCACGCACCAGCACTTTGACGAGTTCAAGGTTGTTTTTGCCCGCTGCGACGTGGAGAGGCGTCATCTTCTTGCCATCCACCACATCCACCTTGGGTTTTCCCCGCAGCAGCATCTCAACAGCTTCAGTCTCTTCGTACTCTGTGCAAACATCGATGTACATGTATGGTGAGTTCAGCGCTCCTAATCATCCGCCGCAACAAAGACAGCACCGTACGCGTCGCGAGATGCAGGATGGTCTGGCCCGTCGAGTCATGGATCGACAGGTCGGGCTTTCCCTTGAGAAGTGCCTGCATGATTTCCAAGTGGCGCGGTGGACGCTGTGCAAGGCAAAGCATCAGCGGCGTGAAGCGGTTCTTCTTGTCTTGGAAATCGAGAGACGCGCCATGGGACACTAGATATGACACGATCTCAAGCTGGTCCTCTGACACTGCAATATGCAGCGCTAGCTCCACCCACGTAACATCACATATCAGTTACACCAAGGAGACGTCTGAAGATGCCGACGATGGATCGGTTAAGCGGGTAATCCGCACCGGTCTCGCCCTTCTTGTTCTGGTAGCTCCATTGGTCGCGCAGTTCCGTGACCTTTTCCAGGTTCCCGTTACCTGTTCAGCCGCCATCGACAGACACGTAACATGCATCAGCGCCACACAAATGTCACTCCATTGCTGAAACGACCCCAGCGGCTTCTAGACGCACCAACAGCTTTAAGCAACTGGGCCATGGTGATCGATCTTGTACTTTGGGGTGGCTTCGTGTCAGTGGTTAACTTTTCTAGCCCCACCGGCGTAAACGAGTTTTTGTCGAATTATGAAAAATGAATCCAATCTGTGTGATCGATACTGGCTTTCAACTGCAGAACATTTCACTGTGTGATTCGCAATTGTTTTTGAGATACAACAAAAATAAAGAATTCATGGTCTCAATTATTATGCATCTAGAACTGTTGTGTCTACGAGTGAAAAATACGAGGAATCTGACGGTGTCATTTGATTCGCTGAAAGCAGTCTTGAAATGCTCTTTTTTGTCGAATTAGTTTGTTTTCTTTCACAGAAAATCTATAGTAGGTCCAATCAAGATATCCATTCTCGACTAAGTACGAAATGGGACAGACGGAATTAGCATATGGTCCCTGCCAACCCCTTTCAAATTTGTTATTCTGTACCATACAAAGTTCGGGGCTAGAAGGGTTAACTTAACTTACTGGAGACAACTTGATTCTCCTTCGAGTCAGGTAAACACAACGTACTGGTTTTAGATGTTGGTACAGTGTACCACAAGTGATCCTTACAATCAACTTGAAGGACCGCTGGCTTTGTGATGACGTCGAGCTGCAGACTAGCAGAATCCTAGCATATAATGGAATGGGCCAGCTGTGGAAAAGATGGGCATCTGATGCATCAACACAGTTCTATGGTTCACTTCTCGACTCTCCATTTCTCCAAGATCCGCCTTGTACACTCCCGACTACGATGGCCGAGACCCGAGTCGCCACTGAGGGCTTCCGCCTGCAGCGCCACGTCGAGTCGCTCCGCACGGCGTCAAAGTATTACTCCGACGACAAGAAGCAAAAGGCCACGGTCGCCACGGGACTCACGATCGAGTATGCGGTCCACGAGCACGACGTCGAGGGCGCCACCGAGGACGAGCACGTCGTGCTCATCATGGGCTTCCGCCAGACCAAGGAGTCATGGTCGATGACCATCGACCAGCTCATCAAGACCTGGTCGTCCTCCAAGAACCTCAAGATCGTAAGCTTCGACAACCGCGGCGTGGGAGGCACCGACCCCACGTGGGGGCGCTACACGACCTCCCAAATGGCCGAGGATGCGGTGGCGCTCATGGACCACCTAGGGTGGAAGAAGGCCCACATCGTGGGCATCAGCATGGGTGGTATGATCTCGCTCGAGCTCGCTGCCAACGCGCCCGAGCGCGTGTGCTCGCTGTCGCTGCTCGTGACAACGCGCGGTAAGTTCGTGAACGACAAGGACAACGGCGAGATGCGCAAGTCGCTCTTCTCGAGCGACCCGGACGTGATCGTGTCGAGCTTGCTGACGATGCTCTACCCGGACCCGTTCCTGAACAAGAAGATGCAGGACAAAGACTCGACAATCCGAGAAGAGCTGACCAAGTTTCACAAGGGCCGCCTCGCAGTCGCGCCGAAAGTGTACATGCGCGGTGTGATTGGTCAAATCTTGGCCATCCGCACCCACTTCGTCTCGGACGAGCGCCTCGAGGCGATCGGAAAGGCTGGCTTCCCAGTGCTGATCATTGGTGGAGGCGAAGACAAGCTCATCCCAGGACGCGAATCCGCGGTCATCGCCGAGGGTATGAAGGCCGACCACGTCAAGCTCATCATCATGGAGGATGGCGGCCACGGGTTGATCACGCAGTACATCGACGAAGTCATCCAGGAGTTCGTCGGCACATTTCGCCGCGCCTCGCTCTAACGCTGCGGATGTCCGCTGGCCATTACCCGAGCTGGTCGTCTTTGTCGATGATATTGTGGTCTCGTTGTAGATTGCGAACAAAGTTCATAACTGTCTTCCGTCCACTTGTCTGGTCGTGGTCGTCGATCACATATTAATGTTCGTCTCAGCAGGCTGGAAACAAGCTAAGAACAAAAGCCGAGGAACAAGGCATTCTGTCTTATCTGCATACACACTGCAACCCGGCACAAATATTTCAACAGGTCCGAGGAATGCGGTTTTGTGGCTGCATTGCCCGAGGTATGTCGTGCTGGGATATTGTTTCATGAGTCTGGGTGGCTTGATTGACCAGAAGCTCACAACGTCAGCTGCCGCTCGCTGCTGTTCACGTCTCACGTGGCCAGTTTAGCACCAGCGGGGAGAACGCGTTCGTCATCGACGTGGTCACACAAGCCGCTGCACGGTGCACCATCGACCATGGGCGATGCACTGCGGCGCAGCCATCAAAGATGTCGCGTTTTTGCGAACTCCACAACAGTCCAAATCATGGTCCTACCAACCAAATCTCGCGCGCAAGAGCTCTTCACGACCATCGTCGCTGGCAGCCGCAAATCTGCAAGAGCCGCATGGGAGCAAACTGAAAGCCTCGCATCGAAACTGTGGTTTGGGATCGGTGTACTCGGGCTAAACAAATCCATCGAGTCATGCGTCTCCATGCGTAACGGTCTCACCGGCGCAACACAGAAAAGAGAATGCCAGTAACTGGAGTGCGGCAGCTGCCGGGCACCATCTTCGTCTCTCGCTCTTCTCACCTCCAAGCTGGAATCCAACCTCGCTCCCCAAGCGTCTCCCCATGTGATGACGGGGGCCAGGTCGTTACGAAGTGAAGGGATCACTTCGGAGTGTGTGCCCTCACCATCTGGAGGTCACATGAGACGAGCAATTGCTATAATGTGAGTTATTTGATTGTTCAATTGATGTCAAAACGTACAATGTACTCTCAAGTAGTGATTCAGGTGACACATTCCTACTCGCGTACTGTCAACTTTGACTGCATCATCATATTTACGTATCACAGCTATCGCAAACGTCAAACGTCGAGGACGCTTATCTCCGCGTCAGTTGCTGCCTGTCCAGACGTCAAGCTTTCATCAAAGGCGGTCATTCTTTCTTTCGCATCTCGCCGACAACGTCCACGGTGGGCTCCACCACTGGCAACCAACCTCACCGAAACAAGTTCCCTCTCATCTCTCCCAATGGCTGCTGCTCCCACCCCGATTGTACCCGTCGGTCTCTCGACGCAGCGCGAGGTCGATGCGCTCTTCTCGGACGCCAAGCACTTCACGTCCGCCAACACCCGCACTGCCAAGGTCTCGACGGGCATCTCGATCGAGTACGCAGTCCACACGACACGAGAGGCCACCGAGCCAGAGACCGACAATGAGGACGAACATCTGCTGTTCATCATGGGCTTTATGGAGGGCAAAGAGTCCTGGGCGCCCATCGTCGATCTCGTACTGGACAAGTGGGCCGGTTCGGACAAGGCCAAACACCTGACCATGGTCACGTTTGACAACCGCGGCATGGGCGGCACCACGTCCGGCTGGGGGTACAACAGCACAAGCATCATGGCCGGCGACGCACTGGCGCTCATGGACCATCTCGGTTGGAAGCAGGCTCATGTGGTCGGACTCAGCATGGGCGGCATGATCTCTCTTGAGCTCGCGACCACGGCGCCGCAGCGTCTCCGCTCGTTGTCGCTAATCGTCACAACGCGCGGCCGCTTCGAGACGGCGGGCGCCACCAGCTTTTTTGTCAAGACGGTCATGTCGCGCGACCAGGAGGCGCTGCTGCAGATGACGCTCGACTTTTTCTACCCGAAAGACTTCCTCGACAAGCAGCTGAAGGACTCGACCAAGACGGCTGGCGACGTGCTGCGCCGACTACACGAAGAGAAGATGACCAACATGAAGCCACACAGTGTCGGTGGGTACATGGGCCAGATTCTTGCGATCCGCACGCATTTTGTGTCGGACGAGCGGCTCGTAGCGCTGGGTAAGGCCAGCGTCCCGATCATGGCCATCGGCTGCGCCGGCGACGAGCTCATCCCGGCCATCGAGTCGGTCAAGCTCCGCAATCTGATCGGCGCTGACCACGTGCGGCTCATCTACTACGCCAATGCTGCCCACTGCGTGCCGCGGCAGTGTCCGGATGAAGTCTCGCAGCAGATTTTTGCGACCATCGCGGCCGCCAACTGATACCAAATCACTGGCTGAGTGGTCTACACAAATTACAATTAGATACGGCTTGCTTTCCTTCTGTATGTGCGTGTTGTATAGTACTGTGACGCTTCTGCTGGTTTCACCTCTTGGATCTCCGCGACCGGTTTTGTTGGTTGTCAGTTGTCAGGATGAAGCCACGCCTCGCACAACCGATAGAGTGAATCATGAGGCCATGAAATTGTAAAGTGCTCTATCGCTGTGCTGTCAGCGAGGACATGTAGACGTCCTGGATCGACAGGCTTCAACGACTGGAAGCGGAGGGCCACATGGTTCCATGCTCTTGACGTCGGGTGGCCAAGAGGCGATTTTGCAGGTGGGACTCGGCCACTACTACACGAAGGAAGCGCTGGCGCAGCCAATCATAGACTCGACTGAGACGGTCGGCGATGTGCTACGCCAGCTGTACAAGCAGAAGTCGACCACCATGAAGCCGCCAAACGTCGAACGTCGGCGAGTTTTTCTTGGGCCAAACGCTCGCCGTTTCACTCCCACTTTGTATCAGACGACTGGCTCGCTGAGGTGGGCAAGACGAACGTCCCCATTATGATCATGGGCTCCACCGAGGACAAGCTCATCCCGAACATCGAGTCGATCAAGCTCTTGGACCTCGTCGGCGGAGACAATACCCGCCTCGTGTACTACGACAAGGCCTCCCACTGCGCGCCTCGCCAGTGCCTGGATGCAGGCTGCAGCAGCATGTGGAGACCATCGCAGCCGCCTAGTGATCGATTGATGGCCTCGTACGTCCTGTACTAGTGGTCATCCCGATTCACATATTGAGCGCTTTGCATCTTTGTGTTCCTCCTCCAACTCATAGAAGCCAATGCAGTGTGACGTTTGTTTAACAGCGTTGTATATACTACGCCCTGCACCTCTTCCAGAACAACACAATTTCGCGAGATGGTGCGAGTAGGTATTTTCAGACAGAGCAGAGGCGGACCTTGAATTAGGCGCGGCTGAGATCTTGGTAGCCTTGTTGGTTGGTGTCTTCCACTTCGAAGTAGTAATGCAGGCCAAGCAGTACGAGGTAGGTGCCCCATTGTAGCCGGCGTGCGCTTGTGGCCCCATCCAGACCACGCGCTCATAACGCTGTCATGATGGTGTAGGAGCGAATCCTCAAGCTGCAAGATGCGCTGGACATGCAAAAGCTCAAGAATACATGTGCGTGACTTGAGTTCGTCCCAACAGAGACTCGATGGATCCATTGAGCTCATATAGTGTATGTGTGTCCAGCCCAATTGGGACGCATTCGGGCGCTTGAGGAGCAACTGCAACAGACCCAAGTCGCGCTGGAAGAAGAGCGAGCGGAAAAGTGGGTTGTTTTGGTTTTGTTTTAGTGCTTGAACTGAAGAAGCTTGAGTGAAATCATGACCGGGTACTGTGCATCAATGCTGCAGGGAGATCATCCTCAAGAATCGGCGGACGAACCGCTTGCTGCTCGAACTGCAGGAAGAGCGCGTCCAGCGGCTTCAAGATCTTGAGGAAATCTACGCGAAAGATAAGCAGCTCGAAGCGCTCGTGGGCGAAGTGGTGAGTGCGAAAAAGGAAGATGAAATGACGACCACACTGATTTTGAGTTGGAATCATTTTCCAGAGTTTGATGTCCAAGGGCGTCGCAAATGCCAAGGAGGAGATCACGCACAAAGACGCGGAAGTTGTCGGTCTCCGGGCCTCGCTCCGCATCAGTGCCAAGCTCATCCAGAAAGCTGAACGCGACTTCATTGACACGCATCGTGAACTCGAGTCGACGCAGCTCAAATTGCTTGAAGCCAAACGGTGGGTCTGGAATCCCATCCTTGAGGTCGGTGTTCTTCTTCTTCTGAGCCTGAGCTACGTTTAACCGTGCAGACACGCGAGTGAGAAGGAAACAGAGGTGCGGGTGTGGATCGAGCGCTACGAGCAAGTCATGCTCGATCTACACGTCGCCCAGTTCCGACTGACACAGCAAGCTCGAGGTGTGGCACGATTAATGCACACAAGGTACCTTGAGAATCCTCACCGTTTTGCTACCTGCTCTGCAACAGATGCCAGCTCGAAAGATGCCGCACTCGCGGTAAGTGAAATGGGTCGTACCACTGCCAGGTAGAAGCAACTGACTTCTCGGTGGTATGTGCCTGACAGCGTGGATACGCCGTGGACCTGGAAACGAGCACGAACGAAGTTGCCCACTTGAAGCACCGTCATTTTCACCTAATGGTCGACGTGAGTAAAAGCGACCGAGCCGTCCGTAAGTTCCGCCAGGATCTGATCCCGAACCGAAGTCAATCTCTCACTGCAGTTACAAACGGGAACATCTTGAGGAAATCGATCTCTCATGTTGGATTCTCTGCCGGAACATCAAACCAAGCCGGACAACCGGACCCGCGCAATCGAGATGCTGCTGCTCGGATGAGTCGGGATTGCTCCCAGTGTGTACCTAATGAGACCTCGCACCCATGTACATTTAACAAAGCTATGAAACGACAGAGCAACAACCATGCTGGTCAAACCGACTCCGATCTTCAGTGAGCTTCAGCGTGCGATGGAAACCTTCGCTGATCACAACAGGCTGACCACGTTAATCTTTTAGGCAGCGTATGCCTGGATCCAAATACCTAGGCTACGGACTTGGGCTTCTCAAGAAGGATCATATCGTGCCGTCGACGAACACTTGAGAAGGCGTTTCACGCGCCACAACCGGTGTTGAATCGACAGCTGGCATCGTCGACGTTGCTACCACGAGATGATGGCCACCCAGTTCGCTGCAAGTTTTCACGAGGCGTCGTATGACTGCGAGTAGATCGGTGCGTACACGAGCTTTACCGATGCCGTAATCTTCTTGTCGAGTGCGTGACGTAGTCTCAATCTTGATCTGAGCCAGAAGAGTAGGTTTCGTTCCGTTCGATATCTCCAGCAATCGCATCGTCAGTGAGTCAATGAAGCAGGTCCTGGTGCTTTCATCGGCGAAAAGCGCCTGGAAAGGAGCTGACGAGTACTGCTGCAGCGCTTTGTATACAAAAGCAGCACAGTCAATGCCGACGTCGAGAAAGCGGTCGACGATCGCATCTCCCAGAACGGCGTTCAGGCGAAGCAATTCTTCCACGATGCAAAAGTACTCGATAAACATGACACAGCTGTTGGTAAAATCAACAGTGTGAGAAACTATCTCCTCACAATAATGCGATAGGAACTCACCTCGTGGCCTCACGGACTTGGAAATCCTCTTGAAGTTTGTGAGTTGCGTATTCCCAAATAATGTTCAGGCATGGGATGAAATCACTCTCCACACAAAGCGTTCCTCGGTTCACCTCGCTTCGCAGATTGGCGCAGTCATTGAGGGTAATGTGATTCACGACAGCCTTGACGAATTGAAAATACGGGAGCATCGACTCCGCAAGGCTTTCTCCTTCTAAGATTGTAGCCGCCATGACTTCATCCACAAAATCCTTCAAGACAAAGCGTCGCAATTGGGAGCGCCGCTGCTCTTGGTCTGTGCCAGGTAAGCAACGCGTGTGCTCATATGACTTCGTACATCGACACGTGAGAACTCCACAAGCAAGGTAGAATGCTTCCCGTCGAACAGCTCGTGGATCGAATCGAGTGCTCTGGTCATCTTGGATTGGATAGTAGCTGTGTATGCCGAGCGGT
Source organism: Pythium dissimile (assembly GCA_023336445.1). NCBI lineage: Eukaryota > Oomycota > Peronosporomycetes > Pythiales > Pythiaceae > Pythium > Pythium dissimile. The sequence goes on along the minus strand of JAADWZ010000105.1, from coordinate 51,600 downwards.
CCGTGTGGGTCAAAGATGTTGTAGAGTAAGACTCGAAGCGGTGAAGTTGTCCAACCAGCCTTCAGTGTCTGATAAGTCTCCAAGTTCTAGACGAGTGTGCCGATCAAACTGTCAGTAATGGAAAATGGAAGGGATAATACCAGCAGGCATACCTGAGCAAACCAGTTGACAAGACCCGGATACTTCTGATACGCAAAGAATAACCGAACGCTCTCAGTGAATCCAGCGCAAGCCGGAGAAAAACCTGCGAGTGCAGAGGCAGTCAGACTTAAATTCGGCTTGGCGGTAGCTGCAGCAGTCGAAAGTGTTTGGCGCAATCGTCTTTCCGCAGTTGGAAACTCTGCACACCGAGCTTGGCGGAACATGAGCTCGATAACCGAGTAGAAGATATTCTGCTGGCCGATCGCCATGCCACCGCAATGGAACAGAAACGAGTCGACGCAGTCATACATGAACTGGAAGAGCACGATGAGAGGCTGGATCACGGGATCAGCGAGATCACGGTCGAGGGTGCTGGACGCGTCATCAACGATGTGGAGCGAATCGAATGCTTTGGGAGCACTGAAGTCTTTCAGAAAACGCCCTGAGAGACTGTACCAATTGATAGACTTGCGGTCGAGATCTCGGCAAACACGTTTCAGGTTGATTTCGTAGGTCCTGCGCAATAAAACAGCACGCGGTCAACCTATGATCCACCCGCCATCGCCAACTCACCAAAGAACATACTCGGGAAGCGCCAAGAAGACACCGCGATGGATGTCCATCATCTTGGTTCGGAAACGATTCATCTCCTGTCGGTATTGCGTGGCATCTGATGACAGCATATTCCAGATCTGGCCGGCACTCGAGCAAAAGGCGCGAAAGATGTCGAGATGCATCCGGTAAAGTGTTCTGATGTCGTCTGGATCGGAGTTTCGCCGAATGAAGTCGCCGAAAGAGCTCAGCTTTGCTGTGCCTTGGAGAAGCTGGTACAGCAATTGGTCCATTTTGTACCTGACAACCGGGTCTTCCTTGAGTACACTTGCGAGGATTCCATCTGTGAGTGAAAGCCAATAAGTGCTGTACTTCGCTGCCATCGCCACCAACCTCGTTTCGTGTTGGTCGCTGTCGTCTTTATCTTTCGTTGCCGCAAAACTGGTCACCGTCGGAAAGAGCGATCTGAGATCAAGCGTCGCTGTCAGCCACAAGCTGGACAGCTCGACATCAGCGTTTTGCTCACTCAGAAAGCAAGTCGAAAACCAATCTTTATCGCCCCGGTGCTGCAATATGGTCGCCAGCAAGCGCGGTGCCAGCATGCGTGGCTTCAGCGATGGCAGTGCAACCGAGCTCCACGCGAAAGGGAACTTGCACGACGAGATCATGACGCCAAACGTGTCGATCACGAACAACTCTTGGTAGCTTCCCCATCGCTTTGAGGGCAAGGAGATCAGTATTTTCTGCATCGCGAGACGAAGATTTCCCACAGCGATGTCTCGGGCTTTGTCTTCAAGGGTCCGGAAATTTCCGACTTGGTTGAGTGCGACTGATGGAGATTGTTCAAGGTCGACTGTGGCTAGAAGATCCATCATTTCCGGGTCATCAAACTCGTCGAATTCGTCACGACTAACGTCATCAGCGGACGGTATATGCTGAAGGCATTGGGTTTGAGGCATAGCGCGTCGAGGAATCCAGTGGTAGAGAATCTCGATCGCTACATCCAGATCTGTCAAGGAGGTCACACCTTCGATTGATGCTTCAAGAACACCAGCTAACCCCACACCCAGAAGAGACTGGACACAGGAACTGATGTTCTGAGCATCAGCAGCCTGGATATCTCGACGGTCTTTGAGCGAATCCATGAGCTGTGCGGACAAACCACGCAGCGCACGCACGCAGGCTGCAGACCCAGCTGGAAAAGTGCATAGAGGCATGACTATGAAAAATAGGCCGAGCTATAAACACTCTTTGATGCACATACCTGTCAAATGCTTCAACAGACTTGAACGCTGCCAAAGGACCTCCGCTTCCGAGCGGCGCAAGTCTAGTAGACCGTCCGCGGTCCACTTTAACAGCTCATTGAGGCGCTCGAACGCGATTGAGAAGTTTGTGTACACATCGAGCGACGCAGAGCCAAATGTGGCAAGGCACTGACAAAGTCTCACGGACGTTTCAGCCAACCCGCAGCTTGTAGAGATGAACTCTTTGCAGAAAAAATCGATGTCACGCTTGAGTTCCTTTTGCCGACGCGAAGATACGTGTGGTTCTTCATCGAGATAGACACTCGATAATCCGAACATTAGAAGGATCGAGAGCATGTTGTTCACCTGGACGAAAATTGAGTAAGTCCATTCATCACTGCATACAAGGATTAGCAAGATTAATACCTCTGTGATGGCTTGCGCCGGCGTGATTGAGGCTGAGACGCGACTTGTCGAAATGTCTGGCTGAGGTGGCTGAGGTGGCTGAGAAACAGCAGCGCTTCCACTGGTGCTTCCATCTTTCGACCAATTCCAGGCTGATAGCTTTGTTGACGGATCCGCTTTAGTGTCCTCGGCTGGTCTTAAGGACGACGCTAGCGATATTTTGTGAGCTTCAGCACGAGTTGATATTCCACGGATGATGGGCTGACGATATCGATTGCGGTGGATCGTTCTCTCCAATTTCGAAAGTTGAACCTTGGCAAAAGGCACATGAGTTACAATTGTGGAAGTGCAGATGGCTGCATTGCGGTGCAAACGTACCACCGCAATCTTGCAGAAGAGCTCAACCGTATTTGTGGTTTTGTTCGCGTGTTGGCGAGCGAACCCGTACAATACCGCAATCTCTTTCTTGTCTTCAAGATTGCGTACATCACTGATGAAATCAACAATCGAATAGAGCTCTGTGTCGTCCTCTCCTTCCACCGAATTCCAGAGTTGCGGGAGTATCTTATCCAAAACCTCTACAAATCACCACAAGTTTGACATGAGACGCAGTTGAGCCCTTAAGTCATGAAGAGATATGATTACCGCTATCAGGGGGCCAAATCGCAGACAACACCAGTATTCTGCGGAGCACCCGCAATCTGAACCCGTCTGTCGAGCACAAAACCGCAATCTTAGTCGCTAGATATCAAACTCATCCTGAAAGTTTAGACTTACAGGCGTGGAGCTGAAACTCATCATCGGCATCGTGGTTCGGCAAGCTCTGCAATGGTAAGAAGCCCGGTTGCGAGCTTTGAAGAAGCTGCTTGACTAGATTCCAGGTCGAGATTGACGAAGATGAGGCCGCCGTTGGTCCGAAAAGTACAGCAAGTGTACCGCAGAGATCCCAAACCACGTCAGTCGCAAGAAGATGGCCTTGTATTCGTTTGTCGCTGTCCGATGTGGCTGGTGGTGCTCGCTCTCGTAGGTACCCGCCGCATGATTCTCGATTGATGAAGCTCTCTCCAATGGTGTCTACGAATCGCTGCTGATACTAAAGTTGAAGAAAAGTGCCTGATGAGTACTGGTCCCTCCACTAGCATAGTCCAATGCGTTTCTGTACCGTCGTCTGGAGAAAACTCCACAAGCTGCTGCTCGATTCAGACTTTTTGCTGGATTGTAAGGAATTGTCTGCAAAGAGTCCACACAGCAAATTCCACAGCGAAAGTGCCGGTGCCTCGATCTTGAATCCATCCAACGTTTCTCTGTCGTCGTAAAACCGATGGCTAGACGGAACATGGATATACAGGTCGACCAAGAAGAGACAGCACGCGAGAGCAATTCGATTTGGCGGGAGCACATCGGAGATGATTCCATCACACGCAGATATCGAGTCTGGCCAACACTCCCCACACAACTTCTTCAGGTGAACCACCGCTTGAACTGTATACCAGAAGACGCGGCAGATAGATTCAATCAATGGCGAAGTCCTTGACCCCGGAGATGCAACTTCAAAGAAGTATCCATACGAAGGTGAGCCACCGAAGATCGAGTTGCAATCTGGAATTTGCTTGAGAAGGCTGGCCATTTCCTGAAGTGTCGACTCCAGAAGTAGTCGCACATTCTGGGGGTGAGCTACCCGAAACGCCTCGAGTAGATTTTCCATGGTTCTCGCTAGGTCTTCATGAAAACTTTCGGCCATGACGCAAGCTTCCAACCACAAAGGGTTCAGAAAAATCGAGTTTTCACCACTCGGATCACATCGCTTGGACAGAACGGAGTCAATCGCCACTCGTTCACATACACGCAGGGCATTTAGCTGCTGTCGTATCACCGAAAGCTGATGAGCGACATCTCGACAGTGGACCTCGCCTGGTGAGAATACGTGAAATGCGCTGGCTTGCGGCTCGGCGGCAATCTTCGGTAGTTTGCATCCCAATTCCTTTAGGTGGGAGGTGACGTCGGCGATGAACACGGGCATGTTTTCCTTGGTCGACAGAATGCTAAAAATGTTCCCCCACTGACGCGGTGTCTGCTCTGCAGCAACGTCGTATTCCGCCGCAAAAGGTGCTATGGATGGCTGGTTGTGATCGCGTAGCTGAGATACTGGAGCGTGAAACGGTGGATTTTTGTTCGAACTGGCGTCCCCGTACACTGGGGCCACTGTAAACGCTGGTGGGCGATTAGCCTGAGGTTGGGGAATTGCCGACCGCTTCGCAACTCTGTCGCGGTAGCGTTTATCACGAAGTTTTAATAATGCCTCCATCACTGACTCGCTCGAACGAGAATGGGAGGAAACTCTTGTTGTCGTAACTCGTGGAATCGAGTTTGTCCCGGCGGGCTTGGTGCGGCGAGGTTCTGTGTCCTGGGTAGGCATATTGCGCTTCAGCTTCGCCGCCCAGTCCCAACGTGGGTCCGTCATAACTGCTGCATCTCGACTGCGAAAGAAACGGAAGTTCGGCACATTCGACGATCGAAAACTCTCTTCTCGAGAGTACTCGTCCATGCCGACAGCGAACATATCCAGACTTGATTGTGTGTGGCCGGTAGTACGTGGACGTTTTCGTGATGCGTGACGTGAATCCGCAGTTCGGTGAGGTCGGCGCAGTCGAGTCTGGATACTTCTGTCCCGATCTTTCACTTGAGCGTTGCTAGATGTAGACCTTGGTTTTGATATGCATGTCTCCGAAATCGGATCCTTCTCGAAGATCTCGAAATCATCATGGTCGGAGTTATACGAATCGCTCGAGCTTGAATCGCTTGATTCTCCAGCCGACGAACCTCTAACAATTTTTTGCGTGAAGCCACGGCGATCGAAAGCGCTTTGCAATGCCCGAAGATTTTGTTTCACCCACAAATCATTGTCAGCTACGCGCTGCTTCCACGTTTCGTATTGGAGAATGATGCGGTCAGGCTGCTCACTCAAGAACTAATCAGTAAGAGAACATGTCATCCGATCACTTCATGTAGACAATACTCACGAGGCTAGCGCCCTTGTTCTCCAACGTCTTGATGATCGCGTTCATCACGTCTTCGCCAGACCGAATGAAGTTGGCTCGAATAAACTCACCAAGCGCCAACAACTATCATAATCACCACAAGTCAGAGAGATTCGAAGGACCGTGAAGTCATCTCGACGCTGCTTACCTCGCGATTTGCCTTTTGCAGATCACTTTCGTCCAATGATGCCACGAGATTGAGACGATCAGCAACGTCCAATTTTATCCGGTCAAATTCACCGAGATTTTCAAGCAACTTGTCGGCGACCGTGTTTAACTGCAATCGGAGATCCGCCTTAGTCGTCCCCAGTTTGAAGTTCAGCTCCTTCGCGACATCTTCAGGTAGCTCAGTTGAGTTGCCTTCCGGCTGAATGAAGCTGCCGTCCGCGTCTTGTGAACCATGCTCATATCCGCCGACGTACCGTCGCTTTTTAGGGTGTTGCTGTTTCTGAGTACGTCGAAAAGCCTCAACGTTCTCCGTTTCAATCTCGTCGTCACTATCGATAATTCTTTGCGATCGCTTTCTGCGCACAGGAATGAATTCGCGTCTCCCGTTTCTCTCCTTTCGAAGTTGCGATAATTGTCGGTCGCGACGCTTCTGATTGCTGCTTTCCATCGATGAACTATTCCGTCGGTTCAGAATAAACGTGTCGTCGTCAATCTTTCGATTCTGACCGCCCAAGTCTTTCAATTCGGTCGCGGGGTCGTCAATCTCGTCATAGTCACTGTCGTCGCTGCTTCGCTCCCGGTATTCGGTATCTGGTGCATCCACGAGGACAGTCGTGCAGCTTTTCTTGGTGTTTTTGCTTTTTCTGGGCCGCCTTGGGCCAGCATCTGTGGCCTTTTGCTCGACTTCACTCTTGGGCTCGGTAGTCCCAGCACTCGAAGGCTGCATCTGCTGCTGCTGCATAGGCTGGTTCTCCATCGGCATTGGTTTGTGCTTTTTCTGCAGGTCCTCCGCAAACTCATCTAACAACGATATCAACCACCATCGTCAAGTCGCGCGGTACGTTCCACTGACCCACATGAGGAGGCTTCTCTCACCGTGGTAGAAGACGCGTTCTTTGTGCTGCCGCACACCCGTCTCGAGTGCGTCCACGAGATCTTGAATGAATTCTTCCTCAATTCGCTTCTCGAACCCTCCGAGCATATACTTGACGTTGTACAGAAACACGACGGCGCCCTCGTCCTGCCTTTCACTCAGTACGGCCGCGATCTTCCCGGCGCCGCCGAGTTTGTTGATCCCGGGCCACGTGCGCGAGGCGACGTGGACAATGTCGCCCACCTTGAACTGCGACTGAGGCACTTTTTCCACCTCAAGAGCTGCCTCTGATCCTCCCATTGCCTCCTCGGCCAGAACACCGTCAGGCTTCACAGGCGAGCCGAGCATCTTGACCGGCGCCACAGTCGACTCGATCTCTAGTGTCCGACCAAGCGCTTCGACACTCGCAGCCGCATCAACCGCACCAACTAACCTTGGAGCGTCTTCCACTCGCCCTACTGGCTTGAAAGACTCGCCAAGCGCCTCATGCTCGCGAGCGTCGGGCTCGTTGGGCCTGTTGCTCTCGCCGATTTCCGTTGTTTGCGGCGCCGCAACGACCGCTAAATCCGCTGAAATTTCGCGGTTTGCGCTGGCCTGCGTCAACGTTTCTTCTACACTCTGATGCTCAGAGGCATTGGTGAATACGTCGTGCGCGTCTACTTCCTCGTCGGAGTCGCCCACGAAGTCGCCGCCGTCCATGGTGAGATGCTACTGTATCGGTAGTGGTGTGTAGGAAATTTGGCGCGGGAAACGAGAATGATGGGCTTTGAATAAATTGTGTGCTCCACACTAAATCCACTTTACCGGCGGCTTACTCGTACCGGTAGGCTACGACTTCCAGTAAGTTGAAGCGACCACAGTCGCAAATCATTCATCAGACCATGTTCATGCAGGCAACTTTGGCGAGACAACTGTATGTATACAGTACGGCATTCGCTGCATGCTTGCCGACTGCTCTCATGGGTGGCTTTAACCGAGTAGTGATCAATACATTACGATAGAGTCTACAGCGAAAGCCTATATGCTTGATCCGCTATTTAACCACGGACTCGGGCTCCAATTTTTCGGCTGGCCAAACGACCTCAAGGCATTCCACTCCATGTCAAGACTTGCTTCCAGCCGCTCACTCAAGTCGCGCGATGAGTTTGCGCTTGCGGCGCCAGCGCCAGCGCATGGACGATGCGTGTATCTCGTTCGCGGCATCTTCTTCAAAGAACAGATTGTCCAGCAGCGCGTACAGTTCGCTGCCGTAGCGCTCGTTCATCCACGCGACGAACAGGGTTTGCTGGAACAGCCCGCGGCGCTCTTCAAGCAGATACGAAGCGAAGCAAATTAGATAGAAGTACCGTTCCAGGTAGTTGACAGCGCGGAGCATGTAGTAGTCGTGCTTGGTGGTCATGAGCTCACGGTCCATGGCGAGATCGCGACACTGAGCGATGCACTCGCGCAAATTCTGCAGGTGTTCGCACTTGTCGATCGCAAAGTCGACGAGCGCCTTCGCCTCGGCGCCGTTGGCGAGCGTGTTGCACAGTCGACGGATTACTGCGAAGTCGCCCACGGTCATGGACGACTGACGGCGAAGTTCGGTTGCGGCTTCTTCTGCACGGGTCATGATCCGTTCCAACGGAGTCTGCGAGGGGGTCGACGCTGGACCGCATTCTTCAGTTGTGGAGCTTGTAGCAGGTGTAACCTGGTATCCGTCTCGTTTGAATCGAACATCTTCCAAGGCCAGACGAAGCATGTATGTACACACCAACGCGGTGGTCGTACGGCCGCGACCCATTTGGCAGTTGCAGATCACAGCAGTCCGCTTGGGTGTGGCTGTCGGTCCGCCCTTGGGATCGTGCAGTAGTAGCTCTTCAGCAAACACCGGGACCAAGAGTCGAACCAAGTCGTCCAGATCTTTTTCCTCTGGAGCAGTTTCGTCCGAGACAGGGATACGAGCGTACCGTAGATCAAAGCCAGTCTCTTCCGCGACCTCAGCGTAGATCTCTTGAAGCGTTTTGATCTCCACCTCGGGGTTGATGTAGTCGATTTTCTCTTCGTTCACGAGCTCGCGCGGCTCGTACCAATGCATAAATAGGCCGTTGGCCTTGCGAACTTGCGCTTGGAGCTCTTCTTTTGCTTGCTGCTCAATCGCGACAATCTCATCGACTTCAATGCCTGGATATTCGACATTTTGCAACAAATTGTCTCGGTGGCGCATCACGAACGGCTTCCCAGTCACATAAATCACCGCTTCTTCACGTAAATTGATCCAGATTGCGCGATCATAACTGTTCTCCATGGTGTAGAGTGCGACATCTCGAATACCTTCTTCGAGACACTGCGCTGTGCCGAAAATCGGTTCTTGAGCGATTTGGCGGAAGTTGGGCACGCTTTGTGTGAGCGTGAACGGAATGCGAGCGATGCCGGGGAAGTGGTCGGACTTGAGCACTGCATTGTGGAGGACTTTGTCCGATTTGTACTTGACGCCACCCAAATCGTCGAGCAAACGAAAGAGATTGGGGTGGTGCTGGAGCCATTTGGAAAACGAGTGGGTAGTGTTGGCGGATTGCTTGGCTGCTTGAGGGCTCTGCGGCTTCTTTTGAGGCACATTTTTCTGTTTTTCAAACTGAAGAGCCATCATGTACGACCCGAATACAATAAGGTAGAAGTACCGCTCGAGGAAGCTCAGCGCATGGTGCTACCATCAAGGACATGATACAACCCGTCAGTCACCACAGATGACATTAACCGGGGGAGGGCACTAGTCATCCTCACCAGATTGTATGAGCGCTTGATGGGCTTGGCTTCGGAAACCGACAGGTCATGGTACTCGCGGATGACTGAGCGAATGTTGCAAATCGCGGCGCTCGCATCGATCGTTCTGTCAACCCATTCCTTAGCCTGGCGGCCAAACTGGAGCTGCTTGATGAGTTCACGAATCGCATTGAACTCGCCACTCGACGACGCGCGTCTTGAATGTGTTGGTGATTGCTGCGGTGACTTTGGATCCGATGGCGATACGGCTGGCTCCACGTGCAGATGAGGCTGCTGCCAAATCAGACTGCTGATGACCAGTGCTGTGGTCGTTCGGCGTTTGCCCATTTGGCAATTAAACACAAATGCCGTATGCGACGTCACTTGTTTCGACGTTGGTACCGCCGAGCGGATCAGCTCCATGAGCTTCTCCAAGTCAACGTGCTCGGGAGCATTCTCTCGCTCGATCGGGATGCGGTAGTAGCAAATACTTTTGATCGCATCGCTCGCTCGGGCCACTTCGTCGGTCTCATAGATTTCGGACAGCGTGTGCACGTTCGCTGGGTCCACGTGCGTGCTCACCATTTCGTTCTCATGGAGCTTGGCTTCGTTCCAGTACTCGAGGTGGCCGTTCGACCGCGAAAGCTGTTCCTGAAGGGAGGTCTTCATGGACGACTCGAGAACTTGCACCGTGTGGCCTGTGATACCCGGCACGAGGTCATTTTCGTTGAGCTTCGCGCTGCGGCGCGCTGTGAACGGCGTGCCATCGATGTAGATGACGGCTTCCTCGCGGAGGTTAATCCACACGATGTCTTTGAATCCGTCCGCAGCCACGCGCGTAAGAATCTGCTTGATTCCTTCCTACAAGAACACCACGCGCACCGCTCGAGTTAGACAAGATTACACAAAAAGGGTGTCAGACTGAGTCACTCACGACTGTCGGTTGAGCGGCGCCGTACAGCGGTGAGCCTTCCAGGCGTCGAAAATTCGGAGCTGCAAAAAAAGCAAAACCCCCTCCAAACTCAACACCCACTCATTCACCCGCACACAGTCGAAATCAAACAACACAGCATACACAACGCACCGCTGTCTCCGTCGGGTGTGTCCAGCACATGGCAGTTTGGAAACCGGTCTCGCTTGAGCACATACTTCTTCAGGATCTACAGTAGTAAATAAAACCCGTACCAGCAGCGGTTTAAATCTCCTCCCAATGACACGGAAACACACACAACGCCTACCTTGGTGCCTTGCACGTGGAGGCTCATCTGCCGCTGCAGTGCTCCGCGCTGGTGCTTGCCACGTACAACGGCCTGGATCTTGGTTGCGGCATCGCTCCACACGTGCTGCGCGCGCTGTCGCACGGCGTCCGTCGGCTGCCAAGGCTCTTGGTCGGGGACGGCACGCAGGAACAGCGCGCGCACAGGGCCAAGCAGTTCACGTATGGTCTGCGCTGGGTCTTCAGCCGCTTGCACGCGCGGCGCCTGCGCGGCGACGCCCTCGAGCAGCGCGTCCAGCTCGGCGACCACTGCCTGTTTCGCCATCAAGATATTCGATCTGCTCGATGGAGAAAATTGAGGAGTTGTTGAAGGCCGCAAATGTGGATCCAACCTCTATTTCAGATAAACCTGAAATTTGGAACATGAAGAACTTTCATCAGACCAAATTGACAAGGCTGTCCCTCTACAACACGATATGGCTACATGCGGATGTACGCCTCCGCCGTTGCAGTCGCCACTTTATGTGCGTCGCTTCCACCGCCACGTGGATGGCGAAGTTCTACATTTGGTCCACGCGCACGACATCGAAGGTGCAATTGAAAACGAGCACACTGTGCTCAACATGGGCGTCCACGAGATCAAAGAGACCTGAGCCATGGCGATGTGCGAGCTCGTGAGCTTTGCCAACCGCGTCAAACGAGACGCTTGGCTGACCCTGGCCGCAGCACGACCTGCCAAATGGTAGCAGATACCATGGCGCTATTGAACCGTCTTGGGTGGAAGCAGTCCGACCTATTTGATGACAGCATGGGTCGTATGATCACCCGATGTCCTCTTCCGAAAGATGGCGGACAGCGATGTGTTAGATCGCGACGAGCTCTGTGAAAGAGCCCAAGAACCAAAAGATGGACGCGTCGCGAACCCACTGCAGCCAGCTCCTGGCGATCCAAAAGAGTGGCGGTTATCTCTGATGTCTCAATGAGATGCACCTTGCGTTTGAAAAATTGAAAGACAGCACTTGATGTGAGGCTAAATGATTTGTTCTCGTGGCGCAATCAGGATTTAGACCGCCACAGGATCTCGATCGTTCACGGAAGGCGCATGACGTCGGCTTGATGGAAACGACGCTGCTGGTCGGTGGCGCTGCGGTGGCGAGAATTCGACCACGTGCAAAAGTGCAGCTCCGCTCTGGAAGAACTGCTTCGTCACGAAAGCAAACTAGGATCACGACGATGTGTCATAAGTTCATCCAGACAGCACGCGAGGCTCGAGCCAAGAACTACAAAACGCACCTCTGTGACGAGATTGTCCAGCTCGATCTCTTGCTTGTCGTCATAGTGGCGTAAGAGCTGTGCGATCTGTGTCGTGGCCTCGCGACGTCGAAGTTGAGCTATTTGAAGCTACGGATGAGAACCAGGGGCGGTGGTCAGTCTTTTTAGGCCGAAATGGCAGTATCGAATGGATGCCTCCGCTACCGCTTTCTTCTTGTCTGCGATCACATTTATGTCGCCGCGCTGCTGCGCGACGATCAACTAGGGCAAATCCTTAGTGAATTGGCAATCAGTGGAAATAGGAGAAGAGATCAAACTCACGGTTCGTTTGGCGTAGTCCACGTCGATTTGGAGCTTCACTCGGTCGCGAAGCAGCTCGCTCACGTGCTGGAGATCGACGATGCGGTCGTCAATGGAGCGCAGGATCCGCTCTCGCACCTCTTCCTGGTCAATTTTTCAACATGTTTTACGTGAGATTCTACACGGTAAACTTGCTCAATGTTGTTGGCAAGCGTACCAGGTATTGGTAGCCTTGCTCTTCGATGGACTCGCCCGCGAATAGGAACGTCGCATCATCGTCGTGGCGAACGTCGGACACGTTCCCAGCAAAGACTCGCACTGTGACGCTGAGTTCTAATCGTTCACAGCGTGAGTCAAGGCCAACGCCGACGATTCATGAGGCGAGAAGGGAGAAAGTACCTTGCACCGACTGTGCATAGCGCTCCATGATCTGCCGTGTCTCTTGCAGCTGGTTGATCGCGCGCTCGTATTCGTGCAGCTTCTTCGTGAAATACGCGTCTTTGGACGCTTCCGCCAACTTGCACGACACCATAATACGCTGGACGAAGCGATTCTTCTCGGTAACCACCCGCTGGAGCAGTGTCTGCTGGCGCCAGTTGGTCTTGGGCCGCGACTTGGGGTTGCTGGCGCGTCGCTCGTCGCTGCTCTGATCGCTGAGGGCGTTGTCGATGCTGTCAGCGTCACTGTCCTCACGATCACTGTCGCTGAAATGCATCTTCCGGTGGCTGCCAATGGGTTTGGTCGTGGCCAGAGGTGTGGACGCATCGTCGCTGGCATCAGAGGTGGCGTGACGCTTGCGCTGCATCAGCGCGGCGGCCTTCCATCGAGCCGGCATCGTTCAGTTCGCGTCTTGAATTTCCTGTCCTGTTGGCTTGTGCACGATTGAGTGGGGTGGCGTAGACGAAGAACGCTTGTTCCTTGTGATTTCCGATCGCCTGGCTTGTCGTCTTGTTTCTGGGGAAAATAAATAAATTGAAATGAAAAAACAAATGCTGTTCCAAGAGGCACGTCTTGTTCTATGACGTGATAGTATTTCCTGTGTAGCTAGCTGTGCTTGCTCTCAGGTGCTCCTACAAGCGGATTGCCCTGGCGGAAGGTTCCAAAAAGTTTGTCCCACGCGGCGAATCGCTTGGCGAAATTGAATTTCGGGTGCGTGTGGTGCAGCTCGTGGTCGTGGACGCGCAGGCAAATGCCCAAAGCATTCACAAGTGGCATTTGCGGGAACGAGAACCCTTTGATCTCCAATCCAGAGTGGCCGGCGACCTCCACGTAGGTCTTGTACGCGAATAGCATGTGGAGCTGGACCTGGGAAAATGTCGGACTGAGCTGCATCGCCAGCACGAGCGGTAGCACGTTCGTGAGTACGAGATCGACGCCGTCCTGCTCGTACGTGGAGAGTGCGCATGGGTGGAGATGCATGTGGTGGCGCTTGTGGACGTGCTGGTAGAGCCATGTGATCTGGTGGCACATCCAGTGGGCAATGTAGTGGAACAGGTCGAACGCGACCTCAAACACGAGCGACTTGGGGACGAACGTGGCGAATTCGAGCAAGAACGACGCTGCGCTCGTCAGTGCAATAGTCGCATGGGGCTGCACCCACCAATAGGAGATGCACTCGGTCGGTACGACCAGCCACAGGATGCGCATGTGGATGGCGCGTCGCTGCCCTGGTGTGAGCTCGTGGCGCTTGTCGCCGAAGATCTTGTTCTTTTTCGTCGCGATCCACTCAAACCAGCGCACCATCGCAAGGATCCGCAGCAGTGAGCCTGTGTATACACTCGAAAGGTGCGCCATCGTTGTGAAATGCTGGAAGTGCGCCACGAGCTGCCAGGACGTGAGCGCTACTAGGCTAATGAATCCGTTGATCACGACGTAGTAGAGGAGCTTGCGGCGGACGCGCCGCGTCGTGTGCGATGAGGTAGAGTCGGAGCAGGGGGAGGAGAGGTGTGGATCCATGGCGCTGGCGGTGTGCAGCAGCTATTGGTGATGCTATGGTGCTCGTGACACAGCCGCACATTCGATTGCGTGTGCCGTCATTGGGTTCGGTGTGACGACCAGCCAAGCCACGCATCGCGCGTCACAGATCCGTATTTAGAAGACTAAAGTCGTGTTGGAATGACGCAATCGGTTCTAATGTAGAGAAGTGCTACTAAGTTCGAATCCGCACTTAGAGGCGCTTCCTTCTTCAGAAGGCATCGCCGTCGTCAACTTCATCTCAAGACTGCACTGCGTGACACAGCTCATTCAAACCTAGTGAAGCGGCGTTGCGCACGAGAAGGCAGGTAAACCCTCCCCCGACACGAACGCGTCAACACCAACGTACCAACGCGCCAACGTACCAACGATACCAACGCACCAACGCCAACACCAACACCAACGACCGTTAAGTTCGGATTATGGACGAGTCGCTGCTCGGCCCGAACGCCACGAGGCTCGCGGTCACCGAGGGCGACGATGAGGTGCTGTGGAACGCACACCCATCCAACGACTCGCGGCGTGGCTACGCTCCGTCTCGCCACAGCCACAGCCACAGCGGCAACGACCAACGACGTGCCTTCGGCGGCCACAACGACGACGTCGACGACGAAGAATCGTCAGCGTTTCTCGGCCGGCGCAGCGCTCCGCGCGCGTCCTCCGCGGCGCCGCTGCCGTCGCTACGCTCGAACGTTCATCTCCCGGCGATCTCATCGCTCTTCCAAGGGCTCTCGGAGTCGGCCAAGTCGCGGCTCATGGGCCAAGCGAGTGACAACCGCAATGCGAGTCGAGCGGCGCCGCCGCGTATCTCCAACTCTCCTGATGAGCACGGCCGCGTCGCGAACTTGGACGCGTTTTTGATCAACCTGTACAACTACTTTTACCACAAAGGATTCTGGACCATCGCGGTGGTCGAGATCGTGAGTCTGGCCACGGGCCTGTTCAGCGTGTCGCTCTCGAGCGTGCTGCTAGGCTGCGTCCAGTGGCGCGAGCTGGTCGCGTGCCGTGCCGATCTGGACTGCAAGCTCGAGCGGTTCCTTACGTGCACGCCACGCTCGCCGAGCCTCGTGAACCTCATCGTGCCGTTCTACTTCGCCATGTTCATGGTGTACTGGCTCTCGCGCGTCGTACGTCTCTTCTCCACGCTGCGAGACGCCCACGAAATGGGCGACTTTTACTGGCAGCGGCTGGGTCTTGACGAGCGCACACTGCAGACTGTGAGCTGGGACGAGGTCGTCACGCGCGTGCTCGGACTGATCAGCTCTACCGTGAGCGTGCCGCGCCACCTCAAGCAGATCTCGTCGTACCAGCTGCAGATCGACCCGGCGCTGCTGGCGACGCCGCACGACTTTGCGCGGCGCATCATGCGGCGCGAGAACTACCTCATCGCGTTCATGAACCACGCGCTGTTCCAAGAGTCCAAGCTACTGCCGGCGCGGCTCCAGTTTGCGTCCACGTCGCAGGTCGTGTTCTCGCGCAACATTGAGGCCAACCTCAACATTTGCCTGATCGACCAAATGTTTGACGGCGAGCAGAACTTGTCGCTGCCCGTGCTGAGCGACGAGCAGATGATGCAGAAACGGTTCATGGTCGCGGGCATTTTGAACTTGGCGCTCACGCCGTTCATCTTGCTTTACCGCGCGCTCCACTTTTTGTTCCAGTCGGCGCAGGAGTGGAACATGAGCCGCTCACTGTACTTTGGCTCGCGGCGGTGGAGCTCGTACGCGCTGTGGAAGTTTCGTGAGTACAACGAGCTGCCCCATGCACTGGAAGCGCGCATGGCACGGTCGTATCCGCTCGCTGAAAAGTATCTCGGCATGTTCCCCGCCGGCCTGGTCGCGGTCGTTGCCGGCGGGATCTCGTTCTGTGCGAGCTCGGTGATGGCTGTGCTTCTAGGCGTCACGATCGTGGAAGAAAGCGTGGCGGCCAACGCGACGCTCTGGGACCGGCCATTGCTGTGGTATCTGCCCGTCGCGACCGCCGTTTTTGCGATCGCGCGGTCTTTTACGACTACTGAAAGCTCGCCGTTCCTGCTGAATGGCGACTGCGAAGAGGCGATGCGCCAGTTGTCGGCAGAGACCCACTACTTCCCCAAGGAATGGCGCGGCAACTGCCGCTCGTATGACGTCCGCGATGCGTTTCTCTCGCTGTTCCCGTACAAGGCTGTGCTGTTTGCGCAGGAGTGTCTCTCGGTGCTGATGGCGCCGTATATTTTGTGTGTGTCGCTGCCGCACTCGACGCGCGAATTGCTGCTGTTTATTCGGTCCCACTCGCTGTCGCTGCCGAACATTGGCGCGGTATGTCGCTTTGCCGAGTTCGACTTCAAGCGCTACACAAACGACACAAAAATGGAGAGCTCGTTCATCAATTTCAAGCAAAACCACCCTGGATGGGTCGGTGCCGACGAAGGCGAGGCGCTGATGACGCGTCTCGGTCGAGTCAAAGAAGAAGAGATGGAGAAATCCATGCGCCTGGGCGACACGATGCTGTTCAACAGCCAGAGCATCCCGGCGCTGTCCATCTCTCAACAGCTCATGCAGTCCCAGGCAATCTACACTGCGCTCGGCAATAGCTACGGCCGGTTCCCGATGCCCCAGGAGAACGAATTTTACTGGCTCGAGAAGGTGTGTTTTGATCCATTAACGGCTCCGGTCAATGATAACTAACGGCGAGTTGTTTGGTAGCTTCACCAGCGTGGAGACGGCGAGAATGAAGGCGACCTCGACCATCTCCCCACTGAAGGCCGAGAGCAGGGTGCCAGCGACCCGCTTGCACTTTCGAGCGTCCGCGTGTGAGTCGTCGCTGAGGCGTGGATGGCCGTACGGGAACTGCTAGTAGACACTGTTTAACCAAATGTATGCCTGCCTACCAACACATATCACCACGCAAAAAAAATAAATCATTTCCATTCACGAATCTACCTGCAAGATCGTGTCGAAAAGGCGGAACCGAACACCCTCTTTAGTGTTCCCTTCATTCATTGGCGAGTGCTTTGGTTTGTACGACTTGAGGCAAAAGTGGCTCGGATCTTGGAGTACCAGCAAGGCAGTCACCCGCTTTTGCAGCAGTGCCTGTGAGCTAGTGCTCTTGGTAAGATCGCAAGGCGGAATCCCATGAAGGAATTTCTCCTTAATCAGTCTACACGTCAGTTCAAACAAAACGGAGGTTGTGACAGACGTAGGCTACCCGCTTACCGCATCGTCGCCGTGGACAATCACGTCGATCTGGCCCGTGCCATCTACCAGCCGCATCACGAATGAATACAGAAATGTCCCATAACTCGAAGATTTGGGCTTGGCGAGTTGCTCAATCGCTGCTGGCCACAGCTTGATAACACGAGCCAAACAGTGGTATTTGCGCGGAACGTGCCGGCATTCAAGCGCGAGCTTCAGAGACGTCACGGGCACTTTATCAATGATGAACGCTGGAACTTGTGTGCTGACTCGCTGAACAGGGTCTTGCGACGGCGGGCTCTCAGGTTGGGTCAGATCAGCATGCATCTGCACTTGATGGCTCTGAGCAGGAGCAGTCTTGACCGTGCGCGCTTGGCGTCCTCGCTTAAATTGATTCAAGCGGATCGCTACGTCCGGCGTCGAGTCAGGAACGAACATCACCGATGAAACTTCGCGGAAATGCAGTTCAAACCAGTGCTTCTGGACGTGGCCTTCGCCTTCTTCGGAAGCCACCGCGAGGTTACGGAAGCGACACCAGTGTGCGGTCAGAAGAGGCAAGAGCCCAAGCGTCTCCATCACGGTCCAGCACGAGTCCACAACGATCTCCATGAGGAGGCCTTCTGGCGGGATGAATGGCACAGCGGTTGCACGGGCTTCTCGTTCACGGCGAAGCTTCACGTAGAGATCTTGGCACAAAGATGCATCTCCCGAGCCGTCCCAAACGATCATCCGCGCAGAAGAGAAGTCGCCGTATGGCTCTTGCACGAATAGAACGCGAGCAACGACATCCGCAAATGATTCGGCAAGTTGCATGTCGCCAAGCAGACGAGGAGCCTGCGGACAACCGGGCGGCAGACTCGTGTCGACGTGGAGAGCTCGCTCAGACCATTCGCTTCACATGAACATAGGAAGCCATGCACAGAGAAAGCAGCGAGTGGGTAATGAGGTAGTAGCATACGTCTACATGCCAGAGGAACGTACGCTAGTTGGTGGAAACGCTCTTCGTCGTAATTCACGAAAGTCCAGGAGGCGCTGCAGGTCTGTTGCTCGATCGCCTGGGCTGACTTGCCTCGGCGAAGCACCAGGTATCGTGTTGTGCGCGAGCTGAAAAATACAACAAAAAAGGGATTAGTTCCGAGTCGAATAGCTCAAAGCTCCCAGGAAGGTGAACCTCGTACTTGCACACGCCTTGAAGTTTATCCTGATATTTCTTGATGTTGATTTTGTGGAGCCGCACGATATCGCCTACGTGCTGATGCAAGACACGTGTCAGTCCATTTTGCCGTGATGACTGCGGAATCAACAGGTGGAAACTCGCCAGAACACGAGGCATTTGCTCGATTGTTGGCAAAAAAACCATCACTTGGAGAGCATCTTCGCGCTTTGGGCAGCTCTCATCGACCAGATGAAGCGACATCTAGAAGGAGCATATTGATAGCATCACAGCCACACGCAAAACAAAAGAAAGCCACATTGAGCGACCAGGGTGACCTACGTAGAAGTCGCTCCCTTCAGATCGCTTGGGCAGGCTCATGTTGACCACCACGCCGTACAAGTTGGCATGGCCAGGGATGAGCTCCGACAGCGGCGTGTATGTGTACGATGAAGGCGTTGTGATGGCAGCATTGGCGCCTTCGCTGACGTTCATCTCTCGTAGCGTTCGCTTGCCCCGTAGATTCGGCCTCCCCACTGCCACGGGTTTCATCGCTGTCTGCTGGACCTGCTTCTTCTTGTCTTCTCCTCGCGAAACAACTGGATTCAAGTCACGACTGTGGATCACCTGTTCAGGCTGATATCTGACCTGATCCGACTCGGGCACGCGCTGCGGCTCCTCAAACGCGACTTCAATCGACAATCCGGTCGGCTTTGGCAGCAACCGCGGCGATCGCTCGGCGGTTTGCTTCAGCAGTAGTGTCTCGGCGACAACATAGCAGCGCTTGACGTCCTCCGTGTCGTGGCCAATATCCCAGTGGTCGATCGCCACAAGGCCCGACCCTCGCACGTGGACTTTATACTAAGGAAAAACAATGACAAGCCAGCTGCATCAGCATGCATGAACCATTCCGTACAGCGCAGTTTGGATCCGTACATGGCGCTGAAAATCGCAAACTTTATCCGCCCACTTGTCGTACGAAAACACGTAGCACGTCTGGAACGAGTCGTGGAGCTGCACCTCCCAGCCGACGACGCGGTCGGCGTCGCGCGCGCACGGGCCACCGCCGATCGAAAAGTCGCTCGTAAATTGCTGGCTCTCCGCGGCCTCCACGACACGCACTGACTGCAGTGGGAACGCGTGCTTGATGGCGCCTTTGATCTCGACGACGCGGTCGGCGACCACAGGCGCATGTTTGTGAGGAGCCACAGGTGGCCGAGCGGCGACAGGGACAGCAACAGGAGTGGCCACCGTCGGCCGCACGACCTCGATACGCTCCTCATGGACTGTCTCTTGTAACTGCACGACTTCCTCATGGGAAACGGCGCTCTCGGTGTCGCTCGCGGCTCGCTCGTGGCCAAGTGCGGTGCTGGCTTGCACACCCATTGCGGTGATGTTAATGCTACAGTTTTCAAAAACAGCGGGTCAAAGTCCCGCCGAAAATGACCTCCATAGGGATATAAACCCGTTTTTTGTGATGGCTAATTCTCGTTTCTAGGGGTGTTTACATCGTTTAGCAGAGGTCCATTTTGGCGTGCACACGTCGCAGATTTGTGTCTGGGGTTCATGTCTGGTGGGCATGGTCTGCTATAGACGAGGCCAGCAACTGGAGGATGTGCTGGAACTCGAATTGCTCCCGTGCCGAGCGAGCGAGCAGGCTCTGCATGAACGACGAGGACGACAGCTGACGAACCGTGCGCCGGATCTGCGCGAGCATCACAGTTTTGCCGAGGTGTTTACAGTGGCTCACATAGGCGAGAAGCTGGTGGAGAATCTGCATCACGGCGTTGAACCCGCGTTGGTGGAGAGGTCCATGGGGCAATGCAACAAACAGCGTTAGCGAGTTCTCAAGTAGCACGCTAAACTCGTCGACCAAGAATGCTGCAAATTGTCGTACGCGGTCAACTGGTGCCTCCTCCGGGCCGACAGCCAACAGGGGCAATTGCTTGGCTTCGCTTGTCAGTGCGGTGAACACGTTGGAGACGGCTTCATCGAGGCCGTGTTCGACGTACTTAACAGCATTAAGCCGCACAAGATCCTCAATGAGATCAATCACACTCTGCGTATGAGTAGATGAGAAGGCGTCGAAATGGGTCTTTGTGGCGTCAGCGAGGCGGGCGACTACAACTTCTCGAAGAAGCGAGCTCACGGGCTCCTCGAGCTCGTCGACTTGCTGCAAGTTGTGCAATCGCAGCGCCTTCAACCACTTCATGTCTGAGATCCGACATCGCTGAGTCTGAGAGGATCTCGCGGTGCTTGCGACTGCAAGTGGATCCCAATCAATCAGTTCCGCGCGAATGTATGGGGCATACAACTTCACCAATGCAATGTCAGTATACGCATTTTTGTAGACGTCGGGAAACTTGTTCTTCCACTCCTGAAACCGATCATACACGCGCTCAAGCGAGTTGATGTCGTCAACGGCATCTTCGAACACATTCCAATCAGCAGGATCTGGTGTAGATGAAGATTCGTACCGCCGCCGAAGCCTGTCCGATCGGAGACCTTCAACGTCTGCCACCTCACGGGCAGAGAGAACGCGCATGCTGGACGGAACGTTGACGAATTGCCGCTCTTTGACAGCATGAACGAGGAGATCGTGACGGATCTCGTCCTGAATGTCGTTTGATCGCTGCTCTCGGGTCGCCTTCGTCAACTTGGACCACAGTGATGCCCGCTTTTCTTCTTCGGCTTCGATGAGAGGCAGCTTTTCTCGCAAACAAAAACTCAGACCCTTCACATAGTCTTCGATCACTTGAAAATACTCATACTCTTCGCTGGATATGACCAGCTCGTTCCGCTGCTCCTTGAGCTTTTTCTGGATAAGCTCGGTCTCAGCATCCAATCTCGCCAGTTCGCGTGCCACTCGGTCTCGTTCAATGGAGCCAGCTTCCATTTTCCGATGGATACTGCGCATGACCTCACCCAGCGACGCGCACTGCACTTTCTTCCGGGTCGGATAGGCCTGTTTCGGATCATATCGAGCAGGCCGCGTCTGCGGGATGTGGTGTCCTCCACCTCTCCGCATCAACTCTTCTTCCCATCGCCTGCTCTGGTCGTCGTCTTCCTCTTCTTCCACATCACTTGTGGGCACCGGCTCTTCCACTTCAGCGCTCTTTGGCGGGTAGATCTCTTCATTCGTCACCCCGAAGGTGACGCGCTTTTTGCTTTTCTTTTGCTGCATCATCTTGGCGTTGAGTGGGATAAATTCCTCGTCGGCGGACTCACTCTTCATCTCCTCGTCCAAAACGGCGCTCGCCTTCTCACCAGTCATTTCCAAACCATCAAGTGATTGATGATCAACCACCTCCATGGGGTCCAGAGCTAGTTCACTGTGCGGGACTGGTCGGCGAAGCAGAACGTTTTGCTCTCTCAGTAAAGATGCCAACATGTCCTGCGAGTACAAATTCGCCGTTGGATCCTCATCTTCTTGAGCCACTTCGTTGGACGGTGCCACACTCAGATTGGGGCGAATGCGCATCTTTTTGGCGCTTTTTTTGTCCACTTGGTTGGTTTCTTGCTCAAAACTCAAGCCGCCTCCGACGGGCTGAGCGCTGGATGCCCCACCCATACCGTCGTCTTGTTCTTCGTCCAAGTTGATGGTCGCTCTGCCGGTCTTCTTCTTGGATACACCCGACTTGGAGCTGAACGCCATCGAACCGCCCGATTTGTTTTTATTCTTTTGCAAGCGGTCGCGCATTTGCGCGAGCATCGTTTCCTCGTCCTCATCCTGTCGAACGCCGCCATTTTCATGTTGGAGCAGGTCATTTGTAGCTCTACCGATGTCGTTTGGAGCCGAAATTTCGCCATCATCCACGTCCATGGACTCGGTGGTTGGAAGATGTGACTGGACAGCCACATTCTCTTCCTCGTCGTCGAGATCTTTGCGCTTCCGGGTCGCCACCCCGGCCTTCTTCTTCTTGGTGCGGAACATTGGCGACTCCAATCGTGCTATCGGCGTTTCCCGTTCCATATAGCACAAATGGTTGGTTACAATTCCCAAGATCGGGCCCAATTTCAACCAATGCATACTCTCCAAAAAGGGAAAATCAACCCAGCCTTTGAACATTCCAACTCAACTTTCGGTCGAACCCAGAGCCAACTCCACCAAAGTTGGCTCGGCGCCAATAACATTCACTCCCGACTCTCCTCTGTCTGGGAATCGCAGCGTGGTCTGCAAGAAAGCAGAAGGCGGGAGGAACTAAGGGAAACCAACGGGAATAACGCGGCAGGCGATTCCTCACTTCTACGCGCTTTTTACGCCCACGCACCGCCAACACAGGCAAGCAGCGCTGCGATGGACAATTTGAAGAGCATGATCTTTGGCGCGAAGCCGCAGGTGCGAGCGCGTTGTTTAGAGCGCCCAGGATATCTTCACCGAAACACGCAAAGTCTAACACCTGCCTCTGTTTGTGTTTGTGTAGGCTGTGAAATGGCTGGGTATGGGTCGCGCAGAAGGCCGCGAGGACGATGACCACCACGGCGCGGACAAGATGTTTGTCCACGCCGAGGCGGCGACTCAAGTCCTCCTACCGCTCGGCGACCAGCCGATCAATCTCATTTCGATCTTCGGCGCAGCGCGACAGGGGAAATCTTTCCTCATGAACTTGCTCGCGGACCAGCAGGATCTGTTCAAGATCTCGAATCTGCGTGAGCCGTGCACGCAGGGCGTGGATCTCTCGGGCCATTTCGTGCCGCTGCCAAAATTCAGCGCGTTGAATGGATGCCTAGCGATCGCGGCGGGTGCGAGCGAGAAGCAGACGCTGCATATCGGATTCGTGGACGCTGAAGGACAAGGCGACCGCGACATTTCGTGTATGTTGTGTTTCCGAAGGTTGTATGGTATATCGAGGTGAGGGTTAACGAGTTGGCTTCGTGGTTGTGTAGACGATTCGCGCTTGGTGTCGCCGGTTTTGCTGTCATCAAAAGTGGTGCTCTTTAACTGGAAGGACAGTCTCCAGGCTGACCGCATTTTGAATTTGCTGGCGGTGCTGGCTCGCGCAGCCCAAGGCATCGAACTGGCCGATGGCGATAACTCGAAAGTGTTTGGTCATCTTCACATGTAAGTCATCGTATGGTCGAGTTCTTGATAGTCGACAGTAGTAGTCACCGCTTGCTCTTCGTAGTGTGTTCCGCGACTGGAGCTTTGTGGATTCGAGTCCCGAGGAAGTCTTCAAAGACCTGTTTACAAAAGAAAAAGGCCGAAGTGAGGAGGTGAACGTGCGCAACTTGGCGCGGGTTAACTTGCTGGAGGCTTTCGAGTCGATCACTGTGTGGCTATTCCCTGCGCCAGTGTCCAATACGGCGAACTTGAAGGACAAGATTCGATTCGAGCAGCTGCAATCAGGATTCCAAGAGAAGCTCCGTGACCTTCGCAAGAGCTTGTCGAACCAACTGCAACACCCACTGCGCTTCGGAGGGAAGCCGCTCACAGCGCGCTTGCTAGCACAGATGATGCCACCGTTGGTGGACACTTTGAACAGTGACCAAGTTATCATGCCAGAGTCAATTTACTCTTCGCTTGTTCGAGCAGAAGCGAAAGCAGTGAAGGATGAGTGCGAAAAGAGTATTGCTGCGTACTGTGAAGCCGCGTGTCTGGAAGAAGTTGTCTCGAATTCCGAGCTGGAGAATAGTCTACAGAGAGATGTGGAATATCTTATCACCGAAGCGATCGAAAGCATGAAGGGGACGCCGTCTTCGGTGCAGAAAGAAATGCGCGAATCCCTCCGAGATTATGCGGCCAAAGAAATTCGGCTAATCTTGCAGTCCAACAACGAGAAGATCGCGGAGAAGATGTCGAAGGAAGTGGATTTGATATTCAAGAACCTGCGGAAGGAATGCGCAATCATTCAAAACGAAGGGATTCCGATGAGAAATGACCTTCTCCGCCATCGGTGTGCAGAGATTCTCGCTATGGAAGCCAACCGCCTGGAAATCCTTCCACTCGGTGCTCAAGGCAAAAAGGGACTGGAAGTCGAGATTCAGCGAGTTCGGGAGCATGCTAGTGTGTTGTTCGACAAGCTCGAGGTGCTGAATGAGAAAGCAATCCAGAAGGCAAGCACGGTTATCAACGAGCATGTCCGCAACGGCAAGACGCGGATGACCAAAGATATGCATGAAACTCTCGACAAGATCTTCGCTGAGCGGACGCCCATCACGGTGACAACTCTCCAAGCTGGACTCGAGGAGCAATATCGCGACTTGATCAAGGAGCTTCATGGATATGTGGATGAGAACCCTTTCCTGTCTGCAAACTTCGTGGAAGACGTTGAGCATCACAAGGCACACCTTGCGGAAGAGCTCAACCGTCGGTATTACTTGGAGATTCGCCAAATTCTCAGTGAGGTCGGCTTTTCTGCAAAAGAGGAACTGGGCAAAGAGGTTGCGGCCAAACTGGATGGTAAACTTCCGTTGCCAGAAGAAGGGATAAAAAAATCGATCGATGAGGCGGTTCAGGCTGTGAAGATCATCGTTGCAAAGCAGCTACAGGGGTGGACAGTGCTGAAAACTGATGTCGGCGCGAAGAGTATGGAACTCGAAAAACTGGGTGATGTGGTAAGCTTTTGCCATTGCTATTGATGGGGTCGTTCGTTGAACTAATCTATCATTTCTGTAGTACGCGTATGAGTACTTGCGTCGCAACCAAGATCTTCAACAGGATGTCTCAGCTCGACAAGAACATCAGCAGTACGAGGATTTGAGAGCAGAAATCGTCGACGAGTTCCAGCGTGAATTGAAATCGGTCGAGTTTCCAACGTCAGAGACAAAGATTGAGTCTGTGTTCGTGACGACACTTAAGGAGATGATTTCCGAGTTTCTCAGTTTGGAGTCGACAAGCACGAACTTTTCGGCCACTGGCTTGTTTGATCGACTCAGAGTGGATTTGAAGCCTGAGCTTGAAAATCAGAAGCTGCTCAACCGGTACGCACCTAGGACGAAAACCACTGTTGCTCCGATATGCTGACAGTGTGATCTATAACAGTTTTGCGTCTGAAAAAGAAGATGCTTTAAGTCAAGCCGAGAGAGAGCGGTTGATGCGTGAAGAAGAACGCGTCCTTGCGAGCAAGAAGGAAGAGCAAATTAATGGTATGAATGCGTGTCCTTCAACTACACGAATTTAAGTTATGACATCTTTCTTGCTGTTAGAACTGAAAACGTACGTGCAAACGTCGTTGGGAGAGCGCGAGCTCGAGTCGAAACGTCTCCAAAATCAGTTGCGAGAGGAAGCTGAAAGAGCAGAACAGCTTCGACGCGAGGTCGAAGAGATGCGCCGTCGCACTCGCGAGGCTGAACTTCAGAAGGCTGAATATGAAGCTCGTTCTCGTGAAAATGCTCTGCGTGAGGAAGAAGCGAGGCGTGGAGAATCTGAGCAGCTCAAGAGAGAGCTCGAAGAGATGCGGATGCGCGCGGCTGAGATGGAGTTGGAACGTCGCCACCTTCAACTGCAGGCTTCAACGGAAGACGCACGGAAGCAGGAAGAATCCAGATTCCTTACTCAGAATCTGGACGATATGCGTCGAAGAGCAGCTGAGCTGGAAGCGCAAAAATTCGCGTTGGAGCGCCAAGCGCGGGAGGAAGCGTACAGACGTGAGCAAGCGGAAGAGGCGGCCCGCGCCGCTGCCCACGCTGCAGCATTATCGGCGCGCGCGGCTCTCGCAGCTGCTGCCGATGAAGTAAGTCCGCTTCGTTTCAAATTTGAGTCTGCAAATAACAAACGTAAGCTATCTCAGACGGACGCGGACATGGAGGCCGTGGATGATGCACATCACACTCCAGACAGCGCCCGACGAGTTCCGCGTACTTCGGTCGTGACGTCCGCTGAACACAAAAAGCGCAAGATACATCAGCCTGCTCCACCAAAGTCGGCATCTACCAGAGGAGGCAAGTCCGGGATGTCGGCACTAGAAGAGGCCAGAGCTGCTGCCAAGGCTGACATGGAACGACGAGTTGAAGAACGAGCCAAGACACTGAAGATTGGGTCGAAGAAGAAAAAGTAGGAAGTTTGGTTCAACTTTATTACAAGGTCATAAGAAAGCGAAAGGTATTGTATTCGTGAGTGAATAGCACTCTCGTGTCAGAGCGCACAATATCGGATTTTGACTAGCTAAGCGTGTCCAGGTGCTGGCCACTGGCGAGATCATGGATCGCTCCGTACGACATCGTGCGACGCTTGATCGGTAGATCTTCCAGATGAATGGTCTTTGACAAGTCGTGGCTTTTGGCCAGGAAAGAAAACGCAATCGCGAGTAAGAGCGCGATGGGAAGCACCCCGAACAAGGCAATGCCCCACATGATGCGACCACCGTGGTTTTGGTACACCCACCCCCCAACCAAAGTGCCAAGACCTCCCCCCACACCTTTCTGCACCGCCGCCAGCAAGCCGATCATTGTGCCTTCCGTGCCTTCGGGCGCCGATTGATACACGTAATTCGTGAATGCCGCCCAAACTAACCCAAAGGTGATGCCGTGGAGAGCTTCAATGGGAACAATCGTCCATGGATTCTCAACGAGTGTGTAGGCAAGCAGGCGAACAGCGTAGGCGGCGATGCCCATGAAGATGCAGCGCGATGTGCCGAGACTGTCGATGATGCGGTTGGCATGGAAGAAGAGCGGCAGCTCAGACATGGTTTCCACAGCGATGACAACGCCCACGAAACTCGAGTTGTCCCCCGAAAGATTGAAGAGGTACAAAAACAAGAAGCTGTCGATCAGTTGTGCCACAATGCCGACCACAAGCACAAGCATGAAGAGGAGCAGCACGTCGTGCTTTCGTAGAATATGCGACAGACTCTGGAAGAACTCCGTCCTGGGCTTGGTGCGCTGGAATGACGGGATGTGGTTCAGCAGCAAGTAGAGCGAAATGCACGTCAACGCGACGACCATATTGAAGCACCAAGCGATGCCGACCGCGGCGGTGATCACGCCAGCCATGTAGCCGCCGATGCCGTATCCGACCGCACCGTACAGTCGCTGCTTGCCGTAGTCGCCGCCGATTCGCTCCAGCATTTGCATCGCCACTTGGTCGAGAAGCGACCAAGTGGGCTGCGTCTGGAAGTTGGCAATGAAGAACATGACGCACATCACCTCAAACGACTCGACATATTGAAGCGTAAACATGAGCAGGGACGCAGAGACCAAGCAGACGACGTGCACAAGCTTCTGGTTCTGGAAGATATCGGCCGCAGCGCCCCAGACGACCGGACCAATGATCGAGCACACACACGGAATCGCCAGCAGCACACCGATTTGGAACTTGGAGTACCCTTCCTTGGTATCAAAGTACATCTATCACGCAGAGCGACATCAGTGCTCTACCCAGAAAAGATACGACACTTCAACGCGTAGAACCACCCACCGGAAGGAAGGTTTGCGTGGAGAAGGCCATGTAGTGGACGAGATACAGCATCTTGAGCGGCATGAGTCGCTTGGACTCGCCGCCATCGAAGAGGAACTGGACGAGGGCACTCATGGGCTTTAGATTATGAAGCAGGATGGAAGCACACGCGAGGTCGAAGACGTGAATTGGACAATGCCAAGGCGAGACAGGGGTAAAACTGCGGAGTGCAGGCAGGCGCGAATACGATGGGAGCGGTCAGTGCCTATGCATAGTGCACAGCCTTGCTCGAACTGTGTCATGATGAGGGCATTGGCTGCTACATGGGTGACGCGGTAAAAATACGTGGTAAGGTCGTGTCGGTTACGGTCGAGTTTAGCTCATCCCAATCGCGAACGCCACTCTTCCTGAAAGTCGCACCTGGCAGATCAAGTCAAGGATCTGCACGCAGCGGAAACGCCCCATATCTCAGCAATGCCTGGCGTACGGCACACCTTCAAATTTCCAATACTAGGCCGCATCGCTGTCAACAAGAGAGCATTACACTGCAAAGAAGCAGCTTCAGTTCAGGTCGCACACAGCTCCTGAACCTGAAAGAGCATGACCAGCTGACCAGCTCAGTCACGACGAGAATCTCACGTTGAAGCACCGAGTGCCACCTCTTGAAAGTGACTTCAACCTGGCGAAGTCCATGGACCATGATGGTTGTGTGGCTCCATGATTCACGGAGCATCAACCAAGCTCATACACTGTGAAATGTTACCAAACGAAATTGAAGAAATTGTGCTATTTGTCAAAATACTATGCTATCTGTCTACTTAACCAACAAGGCTGTACACTACTCCTAGAATCACCGTGTCTGTTCTGCGAGGCAGCTTGAGCCAGGACCAATCTCAATTAAGCAGCCTGGCTGACTTCCTTGTACGTGTGGTTGCGTGGCGACACACCTGTGTACGTGGGCGTGAGCGGCTGCAGCGGGATCATCTCCTCGACGTCGATGACCTTTTCCTTGACATCGTAGACCTTGGCCGAGTACGAGAACACGACCGCGACCAGCAGCGCCGCGGGCACGACGCAGAAAAGAGCGATGTTCCACATGGTGCGCGCGCCGTAGTGCTCGTAGATCCAGCCGCCAACGAGCGTGCCAGCGCCACCGCCCAGCCCCTTCTGGACCGACGCGAGCAGACCGATCATCGTACCTTCCGTGCCTTCGGGTGCCGAGAGGTACACGTAGTTGGTGAACGTGGCCCAGAGCAAGCCGTAGGTGATGCCGTGGAGGGCCTCGATCGGCAGCACGACCCACGGGTTTTGCACGACCGAGTAGGTGAAGAAGCGGATCGCGAACGAGAGGATGCCCAAGTAAATGCAGCGCGCGGTACCCACGCGCTTGATGATGGCGTTGGCGTTGAAGAAGAGCGGCAGCTCGGAGATGGTCTCAATCGCAATCACGATCCCAACAAAGTTGGTGTTGCCGCCCGTCAAGTTGAAGTAGTAGAGGAACAAGAAGCTGTCGATGAGCTGGCCCAGGATACCAACAACAATCACGAGAACAAAGAGCACCAACACGTCGTGCTGCTTGAAAATGGCCTTGAGACTGGCGGAGAAGTCCACGTCCACGTGGTTCTCGCTGCGGCCGTACGATGGGATGCGCGTGAGCAGCAAAAACAGCGAGATGCACGACAGGGCGACCACCAGGTTGAAGCACCAGGCGATACCCACCGCGGCGGTGATCACACCAGCCATGTAGCCGCCAATGCCGTAGCCGACGGCGCCGTAGAGGCGCTGCTTGCCGTAGTCGCCGCCGATGCGGTCGAGCATTTGCATGGTGACTTGGTCGAGCAGCGAAAACGTGGGCTGCGTCTGGAAGTTGGCGAGGAAGAAGATGACGCACATGAGGTAGAACGAGTGGATGTACTGCATCGCGAACATGAAGAGCGCGGCCGTGATGAGCGTAACGACGTGGATCAGTTTCTGGCTCCGGAAGATGTCGGCCGCGGCGCCCCACAGCGGCGGGCTCACGATCGCGCAGATGCCAGGCAGAGCCAACAAAATGCCGATCTGGAACTTGTCGAACCCGGCGGTTGTGTTAAAGTAGATCTGTTCACACCAACAAAATCAACACGAGTCAATCTACTGTTGGAACCAACAATCGTCACGCAGAGAATACGAGAACGCACCGGCAGGAAGGTGACGGTGGAGAAGGCCATGTAGTGGACGAAGTAGAGCACCTTGAGCGGCACGAGCTGCGATGACTCGCCGCCATCGACGATAAACTTGGCGAGCGCGAGCATGGCGATTGGCGTTGGCGTTGGCGCGTTGGCGTTGGTGGTTGGTGTTAGCGCGTTGGCGGGCTGGCGTCGGTGTTCGTGCGTTGGTGGTGGCGTTGATCGGTGAGGCCCCGAGCGAATCCGCAAATGAAACTGCTGGCCAGCGGGGTCTTTTCTTCACACCAGACAAAAAGACCGTGCGTCTCGCGCACTCCTGGGCCAGGAGGTATGTAGGGAGGAGGAGGCGGAGAAAAAAAGAGGGGTCAGCCCGTAATGCGCACGGTTCACTGTTGCGATGATGATTCCCGCGCCCCTTGCTGATGGGTTCAGGCAGAACCGTTCAGCCAGTCAGCAACTGACTCAGTTGGTTTCACTATGAAACCAACTGAAGTTTGAAAGTTTCATGCCATCGCGGCCGTCCGTCCTTCAACCAATTTTGTTTGACGTGGCCAAATGACACTGAAGTGAGGGCTTTTTCCAACAACGAGATTGTAAGACATGGGTGAGAACAGGACACTAAGTACATGCGGGATAGGGTTATGAACCAATCTGTGACAAAATGTCTAGCAGTAACACTGTATTGTCACTGACAATATCCGGATAGCGATGGGCGATTTCCCAAAATGTTGGCAAGTTGCAGCCAACCTTCCAACCTCTCGTTGTGTAATCGGATGAGGATGGTTGGCGTTTGTTTATGTAAAGACCTCCTCAAGTTCAACATTGATGAGTTAATCCCTTAATTCAGCAGACAAAGAACCAAACTAGGCTAATTTGGATAAGACACGGGCTATGAGGATGGCTGCCAATCGCACTTGAGCACGACGCGAGGATGAGAATGGAGAGAGCAGGAATCGCCACTGTCCAGCCCACCTTGTGAGTGGAGAGCTCTTGACCAAGCTATCAAACAAATAGAACCGCAATGGCTGCGCCGCCGTCGATGAAATGGAAGAACGACAAGGCCCCGACAGCCAAGCGCGAGGTGCCAGGCATCCTCGAGCCGCTCGACTACAAGCCGACGCCCAAGGACGACATCGACACGATGCAGCTCAGCAAGGTTCGCAGTTATAACGACCCAGGAGCTGTCTTCGTGTTGGCCCTGGTCTTATGCATTGTGGTGGCAATCAGCAGAAGCCGGCTCGCGAAGGTAGCAAGCACATCAAGCCGCGACCCGTTTTACTTGAAAGTCTGGGACCTCCGAGTCAGGCAAGGAGTAGGCTCTTCTGCTCCATGCCAGTGAATGCGATTTGTAGTCATTGACTTTGCATGCTGCTGAATAGTATAATTTTGTGACGCAGCAGCATCGCGCAGAGTCGGGGGAGACTTGATCACTTCAGAATCTGCCAACCTCAAAAACCCGCCGTCAGGATGCCTCGATCGCTTTGTGTCTAAATGGCCCGTTGTCATTGTATACCGTCCCCGGTTATTGTATTTGATCCAGCATCATTTTCCCTCTATTCCTTTCGTTGCCGTTTAGCTTTGCTGGACGCAATTTCGTCATCGTCGGAAAAATCCGACTCGTCGCTCGACTCCTCCGCGTCACTAAATGAATCCTGGTCCTCGATCGCTCGCTTTGAGCCGACTGTCGTCTCCTTCTGATCCGTAGATGGTGCTTGAAGGTGTATCTTTAATGAAGGCGTGTCATTTTTGGTTGATTTCGTCTCTTGCGAGGCAGTGGTTGCACCAGTAGATACTTGGGCTGACTGGGAGGCAGTGCCACACGCGTGCTGACACGTGTGCTCTGTCGCCCTGTGATTGAACAGCTCCCGGTTGTGCTTAAACAGATCCGTCTGACAAAAAAAGCTCGTCAGCACATCGAGTGGGATACTGAAAACACACAAGAGTACGAACAATCTCGGGCATGAGCCCATCATCGGCGTTGGGCTCGGCCATGAGCAGGCGGATAGTTGTGAGCAGCGTGCTGATGTTAACTGACGGCATCCACGACCCCTTGGGCTGCATCTTGAGCGTGTCCAGGCAGATGCGGCCAGCGTCGTCGATGTTTGGATGGAAAATTGGCGTCGCGAATCTCACTTTCGGCGGCTCAAACGGATATCTACGCATCATAACCCCACGCGTTATAGACAACTGCGAATCCATTGTATGGAAACGATAGACCCACCGTTCAGGGATCTCAATGTCCAGCAGGAACGTGCCGTTTTCGTACGGCGAGCCTTCCGGACCGAGGATTTCTACATGACCACAGCGCCGCCTCCAGGGGTCAGTTGGCGCCGAGCGGCCCATTGATAGATAGAACGAACTCACGCGCTTGCAGCTTGTCGAGATGGTTCTCCACTGGCCACGCGCTCACGCCGTACGGCGGGTCAGACTCGAGCATCTCGACCTCTTTCCGCATCCGCGCGCGCATCGCCGACATGGTTTTCCTCGATTTTGTCGGGGTTCCCAACTTCGTTCGTTTTTCTTCGTTGGCGCCAAATTCGAGGAACTCCGGAACAATGTTAAGTACGATTCTATCGTTTCTAACTATAATTTTTGAGCAACTTCACTTTGCCCCAACGAGCGAAAGTCGCCAAATTCAGATCGGCTTGCAACATGGAGAACTTCGAAGTGCTGCACGAGCTCGGTCGTGGGGGCTTTGCAACGTACGTGCAACAATTCTACTACACACAGCACGATAGCTGAGATCAGGCTCGACGTGTATCGCGGCGGTTGCACTTTTGTAGCGTTTTCCTGTGTCGAGAAAAGTCATCCGATCGCCTAGTTGGTACGCTTACCGCCACGTTTTGATCTCTTTACACCACTCCTGGCAATGCAAACTTCATGACGCTGCTGTGTGCACACACACCTCACAACGTAGCGCTCAAACGGGTCCCTCTCTATCGTATCCAGACGCTCGAGCAGAAGCGGCGCGTCGACGCCGAGCGCTTTCTGCTTGAGCAGGCGCGTCATTACTTCCTCAGCCGCGGCGCCGGCGCTTCGTTCGGCGACGACGCGTTCTACTCGTTTGTAATGGAGTACGTGGAGGATGCACGTCCGCTGTATGAGTGCATTTGGCGGTTCCGCGCGACCAGCGTGTTCCCAGAGCACGTGGCGCGGTACTATGCCGCGCAGATCGTGCTGGCGGTCGAGGCGCTCCACGAGCTCGGCTATGTGCACCGCGACCTCAAGAGCGGCAACGTGCTCGTGGACAAGCGTGGGGTTGCACGTGTAATCGACTATGGATTTGCCAAGAGACTGGTGGCAGAACAATCCGAGGATGGCGGGAAGGAGGCGACGACGGAGACGGCGGTCGAGAGCCGAAGAACGTTCTCGATCTGTGGGACCCACTACATCATGGCGCCGGAAATGTACCTCCGGCAGCAGTACGGCATTGAGGTCGATTGGTGGTGCGTTGACTGTCTTGGCCTTGATGCTTCGTCTATGTAGTCTACAACTTGTATATGCGTACATAAGGGCTGTGGGCGTTATTGTTCATGAGATGGTGTGCGGAAGGCCGCCGTGGGACTATAAGCCGACCGAGGGACAGCCACTGGAGACGTTCTTCGACCGAGTCAGTGCAGTTGCCAAGGGCTTTTCGCTCGGCGAGGACGCAAGCGAGCAGCTCCAGAGCGCTAACGTGAGTGACAACTGCAAGGCATTCGTCACAGCACTTCTCCAGTTCAATCCGAGGAAACGGCTGGGCCACGTGGGCGGCGCCGCACAGGTCAAAGCGCACAATTGGTTAAAGGACATCGACTGGGACACCGTTGCAAGCGCCGTAGACCCATCGCCGTACGACCCTGTTGCCGACTTCCGCACTTATGTGGGGCCAGTGACACGGCCACTAGCGATCGCGTCCTCCTCGAGTGCAGAGAGCATTGATCCAGATGACAACGCCAAGTTGTTCGCGGATTTCTGACAGGATATATATTCAGGAACAAGCATTCTGAACTACAGTCTCTGAACTTTAGACGAGTTGCTTCACATAGGCTTGCTGGGACTTGCGGTTCTCTTCGATTTGGGCGTTATGCTGCTTGGTCTGGTCGTTCAGCTGCCGCAAATGGTCCTCAATGAACTCGTCCATCCGCGGGTGGAACTCGTGGCGCCCGCCCAACTGGTCAATGTACGTGAGCCCGTCATAGTAGAATCCTTCGGGCAACTCGTCCATAACCTAAAGCACGAGCAGCAGGACACGACCCATAAAGTTAGCGAATCCAGCTCCAGTCATCTATCCATCCACAGCTCGGCCCCCTACATGCAGCTTCTGGATCGCGCGCTTCTCTTCAAGCGAAAGCGTCAATTTACTCTTCATCGGCTGCACGGCGCCGTCCATCTTGACGTAGCAGCCCAGAATGAGGTCGTGGATCTTGTCCGGAACTAGTTTGCGGCCCGTGATCTTGATCTCAAAGCTCGCAGCTTGGTGTTGATGTGCCTGCTTGACGACGCGCATGCGGGCATAGGCGCCCGTGGAGACGTACTCGTATACTGTATCCAGATCCCCAGCGAACGTCAGCAGCGCCTCGACGCTCCAGCAGTCTCCGTACGTGCCCTGCACATCTTGTTGCTGCTGAGGTGGGTGTGCTAGCACCTTCTCCGCCGCGAGTGACTGCGCCAAGCGGATGCCTGCTGCTCGCCCTCCTCCTCCCTTGAGTGGCTGCCTTGCCATTAGTTGCTGGTCCACTGGATGGATCTTGTCGATGGACTTGGTCACCACCGCGAACGGCGTGAGCGTCTTGCCCAATGGCAGCAAGAAGCGCGTTTTCTCCACACCCGGTGCAATCTCAAAGCGGACGCACTCGGGCGCCGTCGCCGGGTCCACGTCACCTGCCAGCTCCTCTTCCTCCCAATGTGGAGACTGAGCCTGCCTGTAGTTCTTGTAGTAGGCGCTTTCGAACCGGTCGACGCTAAGCAGCGACGTCAAGCTGCCTTCAAACACGTCGCTGGAAAGCACGTGGATGTCGGCGAACGGGTTGGTTTGGTCGATGCGGTACCGCAGCCGCCCGAGCGCGGAGCCAGGGACGTCGCTCGTGTGCGTGACCACCACGTGGGTCGCAAAGCCGGCCATGAGCTGGTCAAAGAGCCGCGGCAGCGGACACTGCGCGCCGTTGGGGTCTGGCAAATAGACGTTCGTGGCGCTGACGCAGCCCACGAGGCTCGCGATCTTGGTGGGCATCGCCCAGGACGAGCCAGTGGGGCGTTTGATCGCGCGCGCGACGGCGACGCAGTCAACGTAGCCTACGACGCACAGCAGCAGCCGCGGCGGCAGCTCGGACGAGCTCGAGCCCACGATGCGTTGCAGCGCCGCAGCAACGCGCCGCTGGATCTGTGCGCTTGCGTACTCATCGTGGGTTTGGCTCTTGAACGTGGAACGATCCATGTCGCGACAGTCAATGTCGACGCGGTCCCAGTCGTATGCAGCGGACGACACGTCGCAGATCGTGGCTGCGATGGACGCGGCGCTGCTGCCGGGCAGCCCCAACACGATCGTGATGGGCACGACGGTCTTTTCGCGGTCGGTCTTGCGTGGCTTGGGCAGCGTCGTGGTCAGGTTCGAGTCTTTCGGGATGAACCAGCGAGGGAAGAGCTTGTCGATCACGGCGTTCGTGCTGTTGTGAGCATACGTCGAGCTCTTACGAGCCAGCGAGGCGCACGACTTGGCCATGAGCGGCGAGAGCTCGCCGTCCGCACTGCGCTCGTCGCGCGGCGTCATTCCATCAAACTGGACGAGGTCGTGCGGGCGGTAGAACGGGATGCTGAGCGCCTCGGCCGTTTGCTTCCACACGGAAAGCGCGTGGACGACCTCCTCCTGGAACCGCGTGCCCGCCAACAGTGGGAACGCAACCACGCGCGAGGTCACAGCAAATGGAAGCGACCGTGAGATGGCTGTGTGGCCG
Organism: Pythium dissimile; assembly: GCA_023336445.1. Classification (NCBI taxonomy): domain Eukaryota; phylum Oomycota; class Peronosporomycetes; order Pythiales; family Pythiaceae; genus Pythium; species Pythium dissimile. The sequence goes on along the minus strand of JAADWZ010000105.1, from coordinate 15,916 downwards.
TCGTCGTCGGGCTTGAGCTCGATCTGCAGCAGCACGAGCTCCTCGTACGGCGTGGACACGATGCGGAAGCTGAGCGCGTGGTGCGCAAATGACACAAGGATCGGAATCACGTTTGGCGTCTTGAAGCAGAAGCCGCCGGAGAAGAGCTGCATGCTCCCGTTGAGCTGCGGGTATTCCTCCGACTCTAACAGCAGCACTGCGCGCGAGAGTCCTACCGAGGATAAGGCCGGCGTCGCCTTTGACGGCGCGAAGCTCGAGGCCGCGTCTGCTGCAACGCCACTGCTGGCTCCACCTTCGTCCAGTGCTGCGTCGAGCGGCACCATTGCCGAGCCAAGGCGGAGAGCCGGGCTCTGCAGCATGAATCCAGACTGGAGCACCGCGAGCTGCGCCTTGACCGAGTCGAATTCTCGGTTGGCCTGGATCCAGGACCGGAAGTATGGGAACGACGCCGTCGTGTTGAGAAATGGCGCAGTTGACGACTGCAGCAGGATCGTATCGCCCACCACGAGCGAGCCAAGCGAGTCACGGGGCGTGAACTGACTCGGCACATCCTGGAACGACAGCGAAAGATACAGCAAGCTCCACTCTGCTATGCACACACACAAAAGTTCTGAATTTACGACACTCCACTGTTGAGAAATATTCCAAAAACTTACTCTGTCCAAGCACCTGCGTGTCACGTCCGCAGGCATCCATCGCGTTGGCGTGGATTGCAAGGCTCGTCGCAACGAAATCGGTCGGCAGATTGGATTCCAGCAGCGCGCTGCCCGGCAGCTGAGCTCGCAAACCGTGTCGGATCTCATCCAGCGCCTCCTGCTTGGCCGCCGCCAGACACTGTGCCAGTGTGGTCTCAGGATCCTGACTGTTTCTCCCCGAAGCCTGCTGAGCAAACGCTTGCACCGCGCAGCGGAATCCACGCAGTAAGAGAACGTACAGTTCGACCAGCACGCGCGTGTTGGCGCTGGTGTCTCTGTCCTCGCTCTGCTTAGCCGAGAGCTCGGCGAGCTCGTCACGGACCAGCGCGTCTTCGTCCACTACGCGCGGCGCAGTGCGGCCCGTGGCGAGAAAGTACGTGCGCGTGAACCGCACACCGCTGAACGGATCTTCAGTCTGCACGAGCATGTGGGTCGCTGCGCTCGCGTCGCCGCCCGAGCTGGCAAGCAGCGCCGTCGCCGAGGCCTTGGCGGTCGCCGCCAGCGCCGTGCGCTTCCCGAATAGCACGCGACTGCCGCGGCTGTCGGTCGTCGCGAGCCCGCGCGCCTCGTGCTGCGTGGTGCCAAACTCGTAGAGACTGATGAGGTCCTCACCCATTTCGCTCTCGCTCTTGTCGCCGCGTACGGCGGGCGTCTCGGCGTGGTCGAGCTTGGTCAGGAACTGGTTGAAATGGTGCGCGAGCATGGGCGGCACCTCGGTGGCCACGCGCTTGGCGCCAAAGTCGTCGAGCCTGGCCAGCTCGGCTTGCAGTACAGTGGTCACGTTCACGACCGTGTGGTGCATCGTGAAGAAGCCTTTGCCTCCAGAGCCGCTGGCACTATTTTCAAGGCCAAATGACTGCACCAGGGGCCATTTCTCCGGCACCATCGGGTCCGCCAGGTCGCACCCGTGCTTGTCCAGTCCGTACGGGATACCGATACGCTTGACGCCGTCGACCATCTGCTTGAACGCTGCAATCTTGCGCATCTCCTGCTCGTCCGGGTCCATGGCATCGTGGATCGTACACTCTGTCACGTGGCGCCATTGCGCCACCATGGGTAAGATCTTGACCGCGGCGTCGCTCTCGGACGAGTAGAAGATCGAGATGCGCCGCCGCGTGAGCAGCAGCACGACGTCCTCGAGTCGGTCGTTGTCCTGCGAGAGCACCTGCTCGCCCAGCAGCTCTTGGCCGGAGCTGCCCACGAACAAGTACTTGATCACGGCCTGCGAGAGCCGCGAGTGGAAGCTGTCCACACCGCCGATGACCAGCAGCCCGTCGAAGGCACCGTGGTCGGGCGACGCGGAGCAGAGCGCCTGTAGCCCCCGCACGCGCTCGGCGCTGTCGCTGCCGCTGAACTCGACGTCTTTCCACCCCATTGTTGAAGTAACCAAGGCTCACGACCAGGGAGCTTTAGAGAGAGAGAGAGAGAGAAAGAGAGACCCAGGGGATGTGAGCAGTCGCGTCGCTTCAAGATCCGGGGTGCCCTCATTAGAGCTCCGTCGGGTCAACTTAAAGCCCAGGCAGTTGAAGAGAGGAGACCTGCCACCGCGAGGTGGCGTGATCAGCTTCATGGTTTATTTGCGGATTTCGGTTCTCGTCCCCAGCGTCACAGTGCAGCAGCAATCTGGACGCCAGACGCAGTATTTGATTGTGCCATGGGTCTCCGACTGGACGAAGATGCCGTGGCTGCTGACTCCAGAGTGATATTGCCACCTCCGGAGCTGCCTCGCCACGCCCGCGAGGACCACGACCACAAACTCCACACCTTTGACGATAAGATCAAACGTCAGGACGACCCACACAACGAGCTGGAGGAGGACGCAGAAGAAGAGGAGGATGACCAGGAGGAGCAGGATGGAGCCGCCAGCGATAAGCGGCCTCTGCTACAAGACGCCACGGCGTGGAGCGACAAAGTGGCTGCTTCTCTTTACAAACCCAGTGCAAAGGTCGTGCCTGTGGCGAGCCACGCCAGCGGTAGTAGCAGTAGCAGTTGCAGCGCAGCAGCCGCCCGCGTCAAGCGGCTGCGCGGCCTCGGGTACATTGTCTTCGCCGCGCTGAACATCAGCTTGATGTCTGCCTGCGTCAAGTTTGCGACCCACCGTGTGACGTCCCACGAGGCCGTCTTCTGGCGCACGATTCTCACCTGGGTACTCAATTACGTATGTACGATCCGATAGGCTGCTGTACAACACCCAGAAGGACTCACTTGATTGGAGTTGTACTGTGGTAGGTACTCGTACGGGCTAAGCGAGTGGATCTACACGTAGCGCCGCAGCACCGCAAGCTGCTGCTCTTCCGCTCGTTCATCGGGATGGTCTGCGTGAGTCTGTCGTACTATGCCGTCTCCAAGATGGTGCTTACAGACGCCATCGTCATCATCTTCACGAGTCCCGTACTCACCTTCCTCATGGTAATTGATGCCTGCTGCCCTGCAAACTCGTCCGTCTTCTTGACCCACGTTCTCACATATTGCTCATGTTCTTAGGGAGCTGTGCTGCTGGGCGAAGCGATCAACCGCGTGGATTTTCTCTGCGCGCTGCTCTCATATGTGGGTGTGCTCTTCGTCACGCGGCCAGCCATGCTCTTCCCGCACACCGAAAGCACCAAGCAGACCGACTCGATCGCCGTGCTCTGCGCACTGGGCGCCGCCGCCACGCAGGCGTGCGCCTACATCGCCATGCGCAAGCTCCACGAGGTCCACTACATGGCCATCTCGCACTACTTTTCGCTCTTCGGCATCGGCTTCTCGCTCGCCACGCTCTGGATCTTTGGCTCGGTACAGTAGCAGCGTATCTTTTGGCTCGAGTGTGGCAATCCAATCAGTTCCTGATTTTTGTTTTTGTGTTTGGGCTGTGGTGTGGATACAGCCGCTGTGTGTTCCGGAGCTCTTCACCGTACAGCTGGCGCTCGTCGCCAGCGCGGTCTTCTCGTGTGTTGGCCTGCTCTTCCTCACGCTGGGCTTCCAGATGGAGAAGGCCGGCATCGCCTCGGTCATGCGCTACTTCGACGTCGTGTTTGTGTTCATTCTGGACACGACTTTTCTGGGCGAAGACGTGGACGCGTACTCGGTGCTGGGCGGTGCAATCATCATCGCCGGCGCGGTAGTTATCGCGATCCGACGAGCGCGAGCCAAGAAGTAAGTAGGTAGGCGTCTAAACTCGTACGAAGCATCTAAAATGCCTTGAGCGCGTACGCTTCCTTACATAAGGCGGAATTGAGACATATCTCCTTGAACCATTCCCAGCGCTGTAAACTACCATTGCTTGAACACCCCTGCCCGTCACGACAATAAAAAGCATCCGTTCCGTGAACCACCGCGTACTTCGTGAGCATTGGTCTCCTCTCCAAACGCCGATTGGCTTCCAGCGTGAGAGAGCCGGTGTCGTGTTGGTGCTGCAAAACTTTGACGTGATCTTCGTGACCGTCTGGGACTCGGCCTTCCTGGCAGCGCTTCATCCTCTCGAGCACCTCCGTCACTGCGTTTTACATGCCAAATACGAATCCACAAGTGAGAAACAAGGCGCAGATCAGTAGCGTGAGAGAGAGAGAGATCGAGCTGTCTATGTTGACGCAAATGAGAGAGCTGCGCAAAAATGTCTGCTACGAGAATCGGCTAGTTAACCACAGGCGGTGGCGTGTCGATGCAGGCCCAGCAGAAAGGAAGGCTTACGGGGAAAAAGAGGGGTCGAGGCGTAGCTTTACGGCTCGATCGATCCGTACGATCGTTGCTTGTTGGGTGTGCAGAGCGGGGACGCGCGCGGCGTGAGGCTTTGGCGCAGCGTGAGCTGGTAGTCGTCGTATTCTTCGAGATCGACCACGGGATCGCGCCACTTGGCGAGCATGTCGGGCGTCCAGACGAACACGAACACGCCAATGCAGAACGCCGCGATGAGGTGGCCGCAGATCACGGCCGGGAACACGCACAGCGGGATCTCCAAGCCAAATGGGATGATGGTCCACCAGAGAAGGTACACGCAGTACAGCGGCAGCACAACGCGCGCAAAGAACCAGCTGACGTAGGTCGCATAGAAGAAAAACTTGTGCAAGCGCGACTTGCCATAGCCGAGCTGCTCCAGGAAAGTGGCAAAGTTGAGCGGGATCACGGCGATTTCGACGAGTAGAAACAGCGTGAGCAGGTACGCGTCCAGTCCGCAGCCGGCGTGGAAGTTGTAGATCAGGTACGGAGTCCTGCACATTCAAGATCGCATTTTGGAAGTCAGTCATCCAATCGCAATGGAGATAGCAGTGCTCGGCAAAACGTACATGGCGACGAGGTGGTGCACGACGAACACCTTCCACAGCGGTACTTGCCAACGGATAATCACGTACGTGTCGAAGACAAAGTACCCGATTGCTACATCGACCGCCAAACATATAAAGCACCGAATATCAGCCACAATATCCAACGAACGACGAACAGAAGCAATCGTACAGATGCTGTAGAGCGTGCGCGCGACGTGCATCGAGCGCAGCGGCATCCGCTCCGCGTCCCATTCCTGCGACAGCAGCACGTAGAGCATGCCCACCACGATCAGCGTCGAGTGGATGGTCGAGTTGACGCTGCTCACACAAGCAAACCCACGTTAGCGCACAGTTCTGGTCTAGAAGCCGCCCAGTATCGAACGCACCGCGAGCCCCAGTCCCCTTGCTCGGCGCTGGAAAAGTCCCGGAACACGTTGATGTGGCGCCGCGAGAGCCACATGGTCGTGGCGAACATGGCGGCGAAGGCCGCGATGGCCACCAGCAGCACGAGCGCCTCGTGCGACGCCATGGGAGCAGGGAGGAGGGAAGCGAAGGAAATGCGCGAGTCAATTGCCGACGGGCGGGCGGACGCAGCAGTGGAGTCCGACCGACGTCTGGTCCTGCCTGCAGTGTCAGTGTGCAGACTGTCCGTAGATCGGCCGCCCATCTCTTCGGGAGCTCTTCGTTTTGTTGGGAAAAACAGAGTGATGGTGCTCGAAATGGATCCAACTCCAACAGGTTCCAGCCAATCAAACCAAGGGATAGAATTAGAACGAGGGATAGGGAAAACGGAGGGCCAGTCACCTCAACAGGTTGAGCCAGAAAAGTGAGTTCTGTCCCTACAGTCAGCAGGAATGATGGCTCGAATTCGTAGTTTCGCTATTAGTAGTATTTTACTAATCTCAGTCTGAGGTTTTTTTTAATATGTACTGTTATAGCACTTCCAAAATTGCGCGGGAAAGTTTCCAAACAAGTTGCATGAGAGGACGATCCATGCTGACCTGAACACCATCAGCACGATGACGTCCATGGCAGGACTCTTGCTGATGTTGTCGGTCTCTATAGAATGAAGAAGTCGGAGTCCGCCGGCAGCCTGGCGACACTCACACGTTGGCGTCCGTCGCGCGGCAGCCGCCGCGGCGTTGCGATCCGCACGTGCTCGGCGCCAACGCCGATGTCGTCGTTGGCGCCGCGTCGTTGGATCTTGTGCGCGACGATTGTCGCGGCTGCGACGGCGCACGCGAGGCCCACCACGCTCACAATAATCGGAGACCACGATGGCGAGTGGCTCAGCGACGGCTGGCCATCACCACTACTGAGCAGCTGGATCGACAGACTGTCGAGGCCGGCGCACGGCGGCAGCGTTGGCGTGGTGGCCAACGCGTTGGTTGCGCACAACCGACACGACGTGAACGCCACACAGCCCGAGAGGTTGGCTTCCGCGCCAACACAGCGCGGCTCGTGCACGGCGGAGGTGTTGGCCAGGTGGAGGAGCGCGGCGAGTTGGCTGCACGGTGGCGGCGACGCGTCACCCGACGCGTGGGGACAGAGCACGAGTCCGCTGCTGCGCGCCGTGGCGCGGTATTGACAGTACCGACACGGCAGTCGCGCAAAGCAGTTGGCGGTGTTCGTGTTGTTGGAGCACCTGGTCTCTTTAAAGGCCGAGATCCCGGACAGCGAGGCGCCGAACGAGACACTCGCGGCGCAGTCCAGCGCGGCCGACGGGAACGGGAGTGAACTCGGGCCCATGGACGACGACACGACATGCAGCGGACACGACGTGAAGCCGTCGACGCCCGTGTCGCGTGGGTCGTCGGTGTACACGTCGAGCGCGTCGTCCGTGCGGCAGTAGCGACACGACTCACTGAAGCACCCGACGGGATTGCCACGGGCACATGAACGGTCCGTAAACCCGAAGATACCCGCGACGTTTTCTTGGATGGACACTTCGTGCGAGCACACGTCGATCGACGCGACCGCAGCCAATGGTGCGAGCGGGCCAGACTCGGCCAGCAGAAGCCGGTCGGTGGTTGGTGTGGTCGACACCAGCTCGGTGCAGTTGGGCAAGTGGGCTGACTGCTTGGTCGTGCGCGTCTTGCAGTATCGGCAGGAGTCTGTGACGCATCCGACGCCTCCAGCTGTGGCGCACGACAGTTGTGTAAGAGAGGTGATGCCAACCGCAACGTCGCCAGACGATACGAGGCCCGCACAAGGATCGAATCTGGCGACGGATCCCGTGGATGCGGCCAGCGAGACATCGGTGGTCGTTGTCACTTGGTCGCAGGGCATGTACGGGGCAGAACGCGGCGATCGACGCACGCTGCAGTATCGGCACGAAGGCGAGAAGCACCCCAAGCCACCCAGAGTACAGGACGAATCCCCAACTGCAGTCAGACCAGCAGCGAAGTCCCCCGGTGACACAAATTGCCAGCAAGTGTCCAGCGCACCGCCAGCACTATCACCCGAGCTGTCAATTACCGCAGCCACGACAGCATTTTTCGAGCACGAGAGAAAGTGGCTCGACTGCAGCGTATCTTTGGTCGTGCAGAAACGGCACCGAACACTGAAGCATCCAACGCCTCCGTACCGGCACGTGAGGTCCTCGATGGCGCTCACTCCTGCATCTACATCACCGCGGCTGACGCTCTGGAGACAATCTAAGGACTGACTCGGAAGCGCCGTTCGCGTGGTAAGCTGAGATGTCGATTGCGATGGTGGAGCGGACGTTGTAGTGGGCTGAGTAGTCGATTGGGGTGGTAGAGCGGACGTTGAAGTGGGCTGAGGTGTTGATTGCGATAGTGGTGCGGACGTTGGTTGGGCAGTCCTTGTTGGGACACTGGTCGTTGGGGCGTTCGAAGGTTGCGAGGTCGTAGCGGATCCCGTTGACGTGAAGAGGCTGCAGTTGGGAAACGGAGCAGATTGCGCAGTCTCGCAAGTCTTGCAATAGCGGCAACTGTCGTTGACGCAGCCGTTCCCGTTAACACCACCTCCATTCAAGCAACTTGAATCTTCAATCACTTCGACGCCAGCCTCCGAGTTTCCTGCGGAGGCGAATTCCGAGCACGTCGTAGCAGCCACAGAGCCACTGGTGTAGTTGGGGTCAAACGGACAACCGGGGAAAGGCACCTTGGCGGCGCTAAACGTCAGCTTGCAGTAACGACAGGAGTTGCTGAAGCATCCCACGCCAACGCACGGCTGCTCGAAGTAGGCCAAGACGCCCATCTTGACGTTTCCTTCGTCCATGGCGTGGAGGCACGGATCGTCGACGTTGCACCAGTCCATGTTCTTGGCGCTGTCGTACACGGCCACTTCCTGGGCGAATGCCTTGCGTCTCCACGAGCTCATTGCATCGGTTTTACGGAGGATCGGCAGTACGGCATCGACTGCGGTGGCCGAAACTCCTGAATCAGCAGGCACAGTGGCCTTGACTTCGACTGACATGCACCCGCGTGGCGAACACGAGAAAGCAGGGCCAGCTGGATCAGCCCGCTCCTGGACTCGGATCTTCAAGATTGCTCGCTCTGTGTCAAACCAGAAGCAGTTCAAGCACGAGGTGTCGTCGAAGCCGCTCATGAGCGTCAGCGTAGAGCCAGCCTGGTCAACAACATCCACGATCTGCGTGGTTGCTGGGTACACGACCGCAAGATCGTAGATGTCACCCGACTTGGTGTTGGAGAACACGAGCCGCAGCCGGTCTGGTGTGTGGTAATCGAATCGAAGCGTGTACGACGCCTCGGGGGACACAATCGGATGGTATAGCCACCCCACTGACGCTGGAATGAATTGCCCTGTGAAGTTCAAGCTCGGTGTTGAATCCTGGTCCCCGACGTTATTGCGGTAGACATGGATTTTTCCAAATCGTGACGGATCCGAGTTTGCATCGACACTGACGATATCCAGATTTGCGTATCGATGTGGACACGCGACTCCAAAGTCGCCGCTCCTCATACAGGTTGGCGTGTGGTAGTACCCCCAGTCCGGCAAGAGAATCGCACCAGGTTGGCCAGAGATCACGCCGAGCTTGTCCACCATCGACGTGGTCTTGCCGCCGTCGGCCTCTCGATCGCTCACGTGGAATTTCACGTCGGTTTCTTCGAAGACCAAGTCGGAAGCGACGATGGCCGTCGACATGAGGAATGTGTTGAACCGTCGGGTGCCAATAGCTGGATTCACGACGTGGAGACACGGCTGCGAGTACCAGCGTTTGAAGGTGCAGTTGGAGATGGACATGGGCCCATCGTACAGCTTGATGGCCATGCGCGCGTCGTCGGTGCGGTCCACTGCGCTGTCGGACCGGTTTTCCAGGTAGTTGATAAACTGCCAGTGGCTTTGCACCAGGTTCCCTCGATTGGCAGTGCCACCGACGAATAGGGAGTTTGTCACATACGTTTCGATCGCCTCGGACGAGGTGTCGCCTCGAGACAGCACTTGGACGCCCTCGGTCACGTCGCCAACAACCCAGTTGTCCATGACGACTCGGAAGCTGCGGAACCAGCCGCCCTGGCGAGCGTGATGCACCACGAAGTCGCTCAACACGGGCATTCTGTCGGGCATGTACGTGTACGGCGGCGAGTACTTTTGCTGCGGAAAGTCGAGCGCATCCAAGTCGGGGCTGTCGATGATGAACCCGATCTCGACCGAGTGCGCGGCGTTGCGACGCATATCGCCCAGAGCGATTTTGAACGGGTGGACGCCGTCGTACTTGCCCGTCATAAAGCTCTGGCCTTTGACGTCAAGACGCGTGTGGATCCAGTAGGCAGAGCCTTCGACGCCAGCGACCACGTTGTCCGTGATGGTGTTGTCTGGGTTTGTGATGTAAAAGGCGCTGAGCGCAACGCGCGAGTCCGAGCCAAGGCGGACGTGCGTGAGCTTCTCCTTGACCAGCACGATCAAGTTGTTGCGGATGACGTTGCCGCTCTCGGCTCCGTCCTCCATCATGACGGCATGGCCGGTGATGTTGTACGCCACATTCCCGTCGAGATGCACGCCCTGAGTGCCGTGGATCGCGACGGCGCGGAAGTTGGAGTCGTGGATCGCATTGGCTCGAAGAAACGTGTCGCTCGGCACCTGGCCGCACAGGTGGAAGTGCATTGGGTAGCGCCCCAACTGGTCGCCCTGGCCAAAGTTTTGCAGCTCCACCCCTTGCACTTGTACTTGGCGGAAGTTCTCGAGGAAGATCATGTGCGCGCCGACGCCCGCAGGGAGATCGACGGTCTCTTGGCAGCCGCGGAAGGCAATGCTTCGAGTGAGAAGTCCAACCTCGGCGCGCTCGTCGACCCCCTCGGTGACTCGACCGTAGTGCATGAAATCAAGTGGCGCGTCGAGTTCGACGCACGACGGCGTGATGGACACGATCGTGCGCTTCTCGGCTTGATGTGGATCGAAATCGGTCGAAGGTATGACGATCTGGTCGCCCACTCGCCACCCGTCGGGAAGGTCAAGCGCCAAGCACGTGTCGCCCACGTTGGCGGTGTCTCGCAGTCTCGTCCAGGTATTGGAGCTGGCTCCCTTCGCGCCGAACAGCGCCAAGGTCCCATTCTCTCGCACAACGACTGCCTTGCGCCGTACGTCCGGACCAAGAAACGGCGACCCGCAGGCGATCTCAAAGACCGCCTGCTGCGCATGCGGGTGTTCCAGCGACCCGATGCGGAACGCGCCATAGATATCGATGGCGCCCGCACGCAGAAACGAGTCGGCTGCTGGATCGACGGTGAGCTGTCCACCGGACGCGACTTCGAGCGTACCAGCAACCGAGTTGCTGCCACGAAGCACGAGCGTGTCGCCGGCTTGAACTACAAACGGTCCGTTTTCAATGTGGTTTTCCCAGACGATGACATTGCTCAAGACCGAGGCAAGCAAGGAGTGCAAGGTTCCATACAGGACCAGCGCCAGCGTCCCGGTCTTCATGGCTGGGTCGAGCCTGCGTTGTCGAATCGCTTCCGATTCGCAAATGAAATTGGCCACGTCCGTGTGCGCCGCCACAATGGCCAAGCGATGGAGGTGGAGTGCCGCTGGGATCGAGGGACAATTATGCAGAAAACCGCTTGTGACTTGGATACAGCCTCGCTGATAACCTAGGTGAAACGTCAGGAGAAGTGACGGCGGAACATTCGATGACCAGGTTTCGCGTGCTCGTGTAACTGACGCGACGACGCCGAACGCTCTGAGAACGCTCCTCTTCGCATTTCGAGCCAATGGTGGTTGTGTGAAGCAAACAAGGTGGAATGGAGGAGTTGGTGCTGACACCCGCCTGCTTCAATCTGAACGGAAACGCGGAGTCGAGCTAAACGGACCGCCATGGTCACTGTGTATCCTTTCTCCTTTTGTATTGGATTGTTCTGAATGGCGAGTAGCATTGGCCACCATCCCTCCTACATTATTGGAGGGGAACGGCACTGAAACTAGACGGAAGGAAATCTACATCCGTGGTGGAGGTTGACGAAGCTTCCCAACCAGCAGCCAGTGATTCCAACAATTCGAATCCGGGCTAGCTCGTCGTCTTGCTAAAAGCGGTCCAATCTAAATCGGGGGTCGGTTGGCAAGAAATTACCTGCTCGGTCCACCCCTTCGATCGCGAGAAGCACAGCAAAGCAGCACCATAGCGCTCTCATGGAGGCAGTGCGTGCCGTCGACGCGGTGAAAGTGGTGGTGCGCGTGCGCCCACTGAACGCGAAAGAGCGCCACGAGCAGACCAAGAGCTGCGTCCGCATCTCGTCGTCTGTCGACGGGCTCAGCTCCAACAACCGCGCCGAGGCGTCCGGCCCGCAGCAGATCGTCGTCGGAAAAGACCGCGCGTTCACGTTTGATGAAGTGTTTGGCATCGACAGCACGCAGCAGGTAGGTGACCGGCGAAGGGTGGTGCTGTACTTTCTCATGGACCCGGTCTCGTGGCATTGACATTGATTGATTGAACCCAGGGTGTGTACAAGAGCAATATCGAGGCTCTCGTGGATTGCTTCTTGGAAGGGTACAACGCCACTGTGCTCGCGTACGGACAGACAGGCACTGGCAAGACGCACACAATGTCCGGTTCGTCCATCGATCCGAAAGCGGGCAGGGGCGACGACGGACAAGGTATCATTCCGCGGGTGTGTTGGGCTGCATTTTTTTTCTTTTGTTTTTCTATGCCGTCAAAGCCAGACGAAGCTGACGGATGCGTATCTCATCAGGTGGTCCGCGCGATCTTCGACAGGATGCAGGCAAACCAGAAGCGCAAAGAGTACAGTTTGCGCGTCGAGTACATCGAGATCTACAACGAAGAGCTGCGCGATCTGCTGCACCCTGAGACGACATCCAAGCAAATCTCGATCCGCGAGGATGCCGAAGGCAACATCGTCATGGCCGGCGTCAAGTCCGAGACGGCGCAATCGCGCGACGCGGTGTTTCGGTTCCTCGCGCTCGGCGGCGCGTCCCGCGTGACCGCCAGCACGCTGATGAACGAGCAGTCGAGTCGCTCGCACGCGATCTTCAGCCTGATCATGCAGCAGCACGATCTTGCAACGGGCGAGTGCCGCAAGGCCAAGTTTCACCTCGTGGATCTCGCCGGCTCCGAGCGCGCCAAGCGCACTGGGGCCGTGGCGGGGCGGTTCAAAGAATCCATAAGCATTAACCAAGGGCTGCTCGCGCTCGGGAACGTGATCAGCGCGCTAAGCGATGAGAAGAAAAAGATGGGAACGACGGAGAAGAGTGCGACGACCAGCGGCAGCGGCGGCGGCGGCGGTGTCCACGTTCCGTACCGAGACTCCAAGCTGACGAGGCTGCTGCAGGACAGTCTTGGTGGCAATGCCAAGACGCTGATGATTGCGTGTGTGAGCCCGGCGACGGTCAACTTTGAAGAGACGCTCAATACGCTCAAGTACGCGAACCGCGCCAAGAACATCAAGAACCGCCCGATTGTGAACCAGCAAACGCAAGAGGAGAAGCAGAAGGCGGACGACGAGATTGCACGCATGAAGCAAGAAATCGCGCTGCTGCAGTCGCAGCTTCAAGTCAGCAAGCCCAGCACGCCGAGCACTGCTGGCGCCAGTGGCCGCCCCGAGACTTCTTGCTCTTCCTCTTCTTCTTCAAGCTCGTCGTCTCGCCATCGTCGCCACTCGATGGCCGTCAGCACATCCACTGCTAACTTGGCACAAGATGCGGCCACCGAGCAAGAGCTCCACCACGTGCAGAAAAAGTGCCGGGCCTTTGCGGATACCATTGAGGCCATGCGCGGCCTGAACGTCGAGGCGATCACATCGCTTGTCGCACTGGAGCGAGACATCAAGGCGCTCGGTCGCCCCGTGCAGCAGCGGCTCAACGGGATCGTGAAAATACTCAACGCAGCCGTGCAGGCGGTGGGAACTGTCGAGCCGTCGCTGCGCAAATCACTCAGCCTCGTTCCCACTGGGGAGACGCGCGGCGGCAGAGGTCATGACAACGGGGAGCTGCCCATCGACAGTGAAATTTACGAGCGCGTGTCCAAGGAGCTCAAAGACGCCAAGGCGAATCTGGCTCGCGACGAGCAGATCTTTGAGATGAAGAACGCCGAAATCAAGCGCCTGCAGACTTACGTCTCAGAAGCCAAGGTCAAGAACGAGAAGCTCATCCAGCGCGTGCAGGAGCTCGAGCGAAGCGGCCAGCTGTGGTCCAACCCTGGCACGATCGCCTCTTTGTCGAGCGAGCCGGCTGGAAGCGTCAAGCGTGCCGCTGGTGATGGAGGCCAGGCAGTGTCCTCGAGTGGTCAGCTTCACGTCGAGTACCCGACAGGTCGAGATGAAGCGGCTACCAAGGGATCCACCTCTTCCCGCGAATTGTTCACGAAGCGTACGGGCACTGCCACCGGGTTTGAGCCACAAGAAGACAACGTGCGGATCGGCAACGACGAGGACGAAGCCGTGAAGAATGAGCCTACCAAGCCCGGCACGGCACGGCGCAGCATCGCGTCAAGCCATCGCGGATCGCTGGGAGTAGTCGGTGAATTGCGCGATGGAAGCCACACAATGTCCAAGATGGAGTCGATGCTCGCGACGCTGCGGGGCAAAGTCGAAGAGCTGCAGCACCAGAATGTACGTTCCGTCGCAGTGCGCTCGTCGTCTGCGTCCTTGCTGTCGCGGATCGCTAGGACGCGGCGGAAGGCCAAGGGCGCGGCTGCTTAACTTGTGGAAAGCGACGCCATTTTGTGTTTGAACTCGAGTTTCGCTCATCTGTGTGTGTGTGCGTGTGTATGTGCTGTATTACTGTGTAGAGCGAGCTCCAGCACAGCCGCGAAGAGGCTTTCCGGCGCTGGCAGCTCGAGCGCCAGCAGTACGAGCGAGAGTTGGGCGAGGCCGAGCAGAAGATCGAGGCTCTGCGGGCGGCAAATCAAGCCCTGGAAGATACGTTGATTGGCACCACGGAGACAACAACCAAGTCTGACTCTCCAACCTCGCAGCAGCCTACGAGAAAAGGCGCCAGGCAGCCAGCGGCCGATATTGTGATCAACGAAGACGGTGAAGAGAGCAGCCTTGCCGTCCACGGCGATGATCGCTTGCAACATCCCACGACAGCCGCGGCGGCCTCGGCTTCCGAGCTGTTTGAGCTGTATGATAGCTGCATCCGGCGACTGGTCGAGTACAACCAGGCGCGGCTAAACGTGGTTTCGCTGGTCAAAGAGAAGAAGGCAGCACAGCACAACGTGGAGGAAGCCAGCCGTCGCCTTAACACGCTCGAGATGCAGAAGCTGCGGCAGAGCATTTCGCTGCGCGAGAGCATCGCCGACGTGTCCGAATCGCTGCGCCATATCAACGAGAAGATGCAGCACGAGCACAAGACCGTGGAAGAGATCGAGCGGCTCAAGAAGCTCAAGGACCGCGCCGAGCGCAAGCTCAAGACCCTGCGGCGTCAGGAAGAGCGGGGAGAGTTCCTCGACAAGGACACGCAGCAGGAAGTGGCCGATCTGGAGGAGCTGATTGAGGACCTGAACTCTCACATTGCGTTCCAGGACGCGGAGCTCGTATCGGCAAGGGACGAGGTCGAGCTCATCAAGAAACGATCGCAGCTAGTGGAAGAGGAGCAGTCGCCGCTCGAGTCGCTGGCTCAGTCGCTCGTCGACCGTCTTGGGCTCAGCAAGCCGAGCCCTGCGGCCGTGTCGCTCGTGAAGAAGTGTATCGGGGAAGTTGCGCGCTTGCGGTCGCACGAGCAGAAGCTCATGAACCAGATCAAAGAGCACCAAGCTGTCATGCAAGAGCGCGACGCTGCGCTTAGCCAGCTCGAGGGCGGCTTGTCGGCTGCTCGCAAGGAATTCGATCGACGACTGCAGCTGCAGATCCAAGAGAGCCAAGAGATCATCACGGAGCTCGAAGCCCAGCGCGCGCGGCTCACCGCGGCAGCTCAGCACCACCAGGAAGAGCGCACGCAGCTTGACAAGCTCCAGCCACAGTCGCTCGAACCGGAGCACACCAGCATCAAAGACGAGGAGTGGCAGAAGCTAATCATCAGCTGCCAGAAAAAGGACGAGTACATCACGGACCTCGAGAAGCACGTGGTGTTTTACAAATCCAAGGCCAAACAGATGCAGTGCCAGCTGCAGCAGCTCATCCGCGACTCGGCCGGCAACCAGGACGACCAGAGCGACCAGGATGCTCAGGAAGAGTCGTGGCAGCTTCAGAAGCGGATCCAACAACTCGAAGACGCCAACGACGCGCTGATGAAAGACCTGGCGACGGCCAAGGTGCGTACAGTACCTACTGTACAACTCCGTGGCTGCCAACTGGATGGGGGAGGAACATTGTTTTGACACTTCTTACTGGGTTTCCTGTGGGTACGGCAGGTGTACTTGAAGAGCCGTAGGTCTGAGGAAGGCGCGCACGTTGTGCGAATCTCGAAGAGCGACCTCCGCGAACTGCCTCGCCCTTCGTTGGGCGTCTCCAGTCGGGACGAAGACTAACCAGAGCTGGCAGATCTTGCTGAATGTCCACGGTATTATCTCATCATCCACAAGGATGCCGAAAGATTGAAATAAAG
>JAADWZ010000104.1:0-73167 GCA_023336445.1 Pythium dissimile | reverse complement strand
TGTTGCCGCCCCCCCCCCCCAACGATCATCATGGCGCCGCGCGTGAAGAAGGAGAAAGGTGAGAAGAAGGAGCGCGTGAGCAAGAAGGACGCGCGCAAGGCCGCGGCCGATGAGAAGAAGAAGGCCGAAACGGCGGCCGCGCTCGAGGGCATGTCGCTCGCCGACCGCCTGGCCGAGGAAGGCATCATTACCACCTACTCGCAGATGACGCGCTCGGTGCACAAAAACTTCAAGGACATCAACGTGGAGAACTTCACGCTGCTCTACTACGGCAAGAACCTCATCGAGGACTCGACCATCTCGCTCAACTACGGCCGCCGCTACGCGCTCATCGGCCGCAACGGCTCGGGTAAGTCCACGTTCATGAACGTGCTCGGCGCACGCGGCGTGCCCATCCCCGAGTCGATCGACATCTACCACCTCAAGCACGAGATCGAGGCCAGCGACATGACCGCGCTCGAGGCCGTGCTCTCGGTGGACCAGGAGCGCAACAAACTCCAGCTCGAGGCCGACGAGCTATCGGAGCAGATGCTGGACGAGTCGCTCAGCGAGGACGCGCAGCAGGGCATCTCGGACCGCCTCACCGACATCTACGAGCGACTGGAGGAGATGGACGCCGACACGGCCGAGCTGCGTGCGCGCAGCATCCTCGCCGGTCTCACGTTCTCGGACGCGATGATGCAGAAGAAGACGCGCGACTTTTCCGGCGGCTGGCGCATGCGTATCGCGCTCGCGCGTGCGCTGTTCATCCAGCCAACGCTGCTGCTACTCGACGAGCCGACCAACCACTTGGACATGGAGGCCGTCGTGTGGCTTGAGGACTACCTTTCCAAGTGGAAGAAGATCCTGCTCATGATCTCCCACTCGCAGGAGTTTATGAACGAGGTGTGCACGAACATTGTCGACCTCACGCAGAAGAAGCTCGAGTACTACAGCGGTAACTACGACACGTACGTCAAGACCAAGGAGGAGCGCGAGGAGAACCAGATGAAGAAGTACCAGTGGGAGCAGGATCAGATCAAGCACATGAAGGAGTACATTGCGCGTTTCGGCCACGGTAGCGCCAAGCTCGCGCGCCAGGCGCAGAGTAAGGAGAAGACGCTCGCCAAGATGGTGCGCGAAGGTCTCACGGAGAAGGTTCAGACGGAGGCAATTGGTGACTTCAAGTTCCCGGACCCGGAGCGTTTGCCGCCGCCCGTTCTCATGTTCCAGAACGTGGCCTTTGGCTACCCGGGCCAGCCGCTGCTGTACACGGGCGTGGAGCTCGGTCTGGATCTGGACTCGCGTGTCGCGCTCGTGGGCGCCAATGGCACTGGTAAGACGACGCTACTCAAGCTCATCACGAACGACATCGTGCCCGTGGAAGGCAACGTGCGTCCGCACACCAAGCTTCGCGTAGCGCGCTTCAGCCAGCACTTCGTAGACGTGCTCGACCTGACGATGAACCCGCTCGACTACTTCCGCTCGCTGCTGCCAGGCAAGTCGGTCGAGGACGTGCGCTCGTACCTAGGCCGCTACGGCATCTCGGGCGAAGTCCAGACGCAGGTCATGGGCCAGCTTTCGGACGGCCAGAAGTCGCGCGTGGTGTTTGCGTACATGGCCCAGCAGAACGCGCACATGCTGCTGTTGGACGAGCCGACCAACCACTTGGACATGGAGTCGATCGACGCATTGGCGCGTGCGATCAACAACTTCCAGGGCGGCATGCTGCTCGTATCGCACGACATGCGACTCATCTCGCAGGTCGCCAAGGAAATCTGGATCGTCGAGCACCAGAAGATCCGCGTCTACGAGGGCGAGATCAGCGACTTTAAGATGCAGATTCGCAAGCAGCTTAAGCTCGAGGCCAAGAAGGCGGCCGCATAAGCTTAGTTGCCTCTGACTCCTCTATCCTTCCACTAAGCATTTATTCATTGCAACGATAAAAAGTCAAAAACCAAAAAACCAAATCCTACGGCTGTGTGGTCTATCGATTCGATGAGATTGAGTCTTCCGACTGATTGTTGTCGCCGTCACCTTGTGCTGGGCGCCGCAGCGGGATCGTGCCACTGGCGGCCCCAAGTGGTGACGCCGAGGTATCAGACGACGTCACCGGCGCCTCATCGTCCGTCGAGTCTGACTCGTCCTGGTCGCACCGCCCTACGGACGACGCGGCTCTCACTTCTGAACTCCTGAGACGTGGCGGCGCGCCCAATGAGCCAGGGTACGCGTCGCAATGCGACGAGCGACGCCGCGATCTTGCGGAACCCGTCAACGGGGCAGAGGGAGAGGCGACGGCGGCGGCGGCGGCGGCAACTGGGGACTCGTCGTGGCCACCGCCACTACTGTAGGCAGAAAGAGACGTCGCGCTGAAGGAAGACCCGTCAGTAGCCGTCACGGGACCAAGCGGCGGCGGCTGGAGACTGGTGACGCTGCGCCGGCGCCGCAGCGACTGGGCCTGCCCGGCGGCGCGGTTGATGGCGGCGACACGGTCTCGGTCCACGAGCACGCAGCCGCAGGTGGCGTCGTCGCCCAGCGCGTGGTCCTTGGACGTGGAGAAGATGGTGAGCACGCGCGCGCTCTTGCTTACGCCGACGCCGTCCGCGCAGGCCTCGTGGGCGCGCAGCACGTGCGAGAAGCCGTGCGCCGCAACAAAGTCGTCCACGGCCTTAGCGCCAAAGCTCACGGCGCTGCCGCCGCGCAGCACGCTCTTGCCGAAGCCCGAGATCGGGTCCAGCGCGGCCTCGTGCTCCTCCTTGGCCGGGTCGCCCCAGAGCAAGTCGCTGACCATGCGGAACTGCGGGTTGGTGTCGTGATAGCCCATGTCCAGCACGTCCATGGGCGCTGTGGCCGGCAGTGCGCGAATCGCGTCCAGTCGCGAGTCGCCTCCGCCTGGCAGCGCACGTGGGATGCCGCCGTGGACGCAGAAGATGGCGTCGTCGATGGTCGCAGCGAGTGGCAGGCGGTCGAACGCGTGGTTGATCTGGTGCCACACGATGTAACCTTCGTCGCGGCCGAAGCGCTGGCGACACTGCGTGAGGAAGCAGCCACTGCCGTAGTAGGCCTCGAGTCCGTTGACCGCGCGCGTCTCATGGTTGCCGCGCAGCAGAAACACCTTGCGAGGGTGCAGCAGCTTCTGCGCGAACAGGTAAGCGACGCACTCGAGCGACGACATGCCGCGGTCCACGTAGTCGCCTAAAAAGAGGAACGAGCCGGCCGTGAGACCGAGGCCAAAGCGCCAGAGGTGCGACGAGAAGAAGTTGAGGTCCGCCAGGTTGCCGTGGAGGTCGCCAAATACATAGACGGGGCTGGCGAGTGACAGGCAGCGCGCCTCACTCTCGAGCAACGTGCTCACCTGCGCGCTGAGCTCCACGAGGTCGGCGCCGAATTGGATCGAGTGCAGGTATGGCAGCGAGAGCACTGGGTTGAGGAACGCGGCGGCCATCCGCTCGGCCAACGGGGACGACCCGGTGGCGTGGGGCTTTTGCTGCTGCTGGTGCTGGAGGTCGGCGAGTGCTTTGACTGATTTGAGGCTCGCGTGGCGGCCGAGTCGGCTAGTCTGGATGTCTCCGCGCTCTGTGATCGAGTGCATCCACGGAACGAGGTGCGGTGCGTTGTTGTCCCTGGCGGCAGTGCTACTCTCCTTCGACTCACTAGCGAGGCAGAGGCTCTGCTGCTGCGCAACGAGCTGCGCCTTGAGGAAGGCGATCTCTTCGTCCTTCTCTACGCGCATCACCTGCAGCGCCTCTTTGAGTTTCTGCCATTCACAACGCCCACGAGGTCAGCAGACGCTCAAGGACCTGCGCATAAATCCACGACAGCGCGTCGAACGTACTTGGACTTTCAGCTGCATGCGCCTGTATGGTGACTCGTTCCCTACCACATGAGCACCCACTGGGGTCTCTTTTAGATGCGAGTCGGTCTTTCGCTCGGGACTGGGCGGGGATCCGTCGCGGAGCTGCAGCCCGAAGGGCGGCGAGTCGTCCAACTGCTGCTGCTGACGCGACTCGTCGGTCGCGGGCGAAAGCACGAGACTCATGCTGCGGTCGACGTGTGTGAAGCTTTTGCGCACTGAAATGAGCACCGCTCAGCTCGTTAAGGGCCTGGTACGCCGTTGACTTGCCACCACCATGCAAGTTCGTTCTCACGGTGGTGGTGATTGAACTCGAATTAGCCACTGGATCCGATCTTTTTGCCAAAATAGCCCCAAGCGTCACAACTGTGGATTGGCTGAAATTCGATTGAAGTAACTTGATTGGCTATAATGGATTTTGCTTAGCCGCCTTGCATCAATCATCAAGATCAGCGAAAATTCTTCCGAGCATCCCGTAACAATGGTGACGCATCGAGACACCGTCCTTCGCTGTAGCGCAGCGCTTCGTCTTGCCGTTCCGCTATTGCTGCTGCTGCTGCTGCTCAGCTCTTCATCTGCGTTGGCGCGGCGGCGCGAGATCGATTACGACGCGCTGGAGAAGGCGTGGGCAGCGGACGACGACCCGCAAGAGCTGCAGTCCGAAGCCGATAAGCAGTTCGAAAGACTGAGCACCGTGTAGGTTTATCTGTCTATCTGCTAAACTGTTGATACACTAGGCCGGTGGTGCTGACCGATTGGTGCAGTTCGCAGGAGGAGGCCAAGGCGATCGGCCCGCAGATGGTGTTCGTGGTGCTAGACACCAACGAGCCGCTGAGTGAACTCGCAAGCCGATGGAAAGAGGTGGGTCTCGTCCATTGCGCTCGCTCTCTCAAGTCACGTCGCTGAAATTTGGGAGACACGCGCAGATGCTCTGGAACGGCGGTGTGGAGGTCAACATCTACGAAATCGAGACCTCCAAGGTGCTCATCGGGCTCCAAAAGGGCCGGAACATTCTGGAGCTGCGCGCCTTTCTCAAGCAGCAGCGCGAAGTCGTCACCTACGACTGGAACAGCAAAATGTACTCACGAGACGATACAATCGAAGACGGCACGGGCGCAGCACGCAAAGTCCAGAAGGAAACGAAAAAGCGATCCAAGAGCAAGAACAAAAAAGCGAAGATGGAACTGAGTACCATCGAAGAATTGTGAGCAGTTGCGAGCAGTTGTGAAAGAGTGAGACCATTCACTCGTGCAAGAAGCCAATTCACACCTTGCTCGTGTAAAATGTGAATGGAAATGATCGGTCTTTACTCGCTCTTGACCTCTTCGAGAAGCTTGGCCAGGGACGCATTCTTCTTTACGCTTTCGTGGAACGCGTGAAACTTGGGGTGCGTGTCCGTGTCGCGCACTCGGCTGAGAGCTTCCACGACGCGCAAGGCGCTGCGAATCAGGTCCTTCGCGCGCTCCACTTCCGTGCCGACCTGGTCTTCCTTGATCTTCTTGTTGACCGTTTTCTCCAACGGCTCGAGGATCAGATCCAACGAGCCTACGATCGCTCCCGGCTTGAGCGCGCAGATTTTGATCACGATCTGGTGGCACAGCGTCTGCACATCGTCCTGGTCCTTCAAACCCAGCTGCAGATACGGAAAGAAAGCACCGACATCCAAGTGCTGCGGGAGCACGTCGAGCAGGGTGTCGGCACACGCGTACGCAGCCTTGCGAAGCGGAAGGCCGTCGTCGACTTTGTGCTTGAAAGGACCAAGATCCACCACACGCTCCAGCTTCACCTCGGTCGCCTTCAGCAGCACGGGGAAAAGCTGATCCTTCGTGTGAGGTGCAAGGAACGTCGACTGGTGGTGCGCCGTCGTGTTGAGCGCCAAGAGCGCGGCGCGACGAACACCGAGATCTTCGTCTTCAAGCGCCTTCACGAAAGCCGTGATGTCTGCGAACAAAGCGCGGACCGCACTCGTGTCGCCACTTGCAACCGTGGCCGACACGGTATTCTTGATACTCGTGACGCCCGTCCATCTCGAATGAATCGATGCAGACTCAATTAAATCCAAAATCACTGGGATAAGCTTGGCTGTGTCCGTCACGGCGAGACGGCCCAGGCAGGCAGCGACTAGGTTGCGCACACCTTCCTCTTCACGTTCACTCAACATCTTAAGTACCGGAAGCACACGATCCACATACGCCGAAAAGCCATCGTCGACACTCATGCCGTGGTGCGAGATCACTTCACGCAGCGCCGTGAGAAGCAAGTACGAGTTCTCGCCTTGTTCCAACCCGCGCACAATAGTTTCAAGATACTCGGCCTTGTTGCCGACGCAGATGCTACCCAATGCATACGCGGCAGCCGACTTGACATCCTCGCCGGATGCCTTGAAATTCTCCAAAAGCACCGGCTTCACATCCGGGTAGCCGTTGTCCGTGATCGAGATCACTCGTCCAAACTCACCCAAGCAATACAGCGCCAGAAGACGGTTCTTCTCCGAGTTTGGTTGCTGGATTTCAGCCACGAACTTCAAGAAAGCGCTGTGACGGTCGTCGGTGGAAGCTGCAAAGCAAACCGAGGCAATGCATCGAGCTACGTTCACAGTTGACTGGCGCGTTAGATCCCCCGACGGAGTCGTGAGCGAACTAAACAGAGCGCTGAAGCCAGAGAGCTGCGTCAACTGGCGGAAGAAAGCTTCAAGCGCGTTCAGAGTGGCGCCTTGAATCATGGCGCTCTGGGCCAATGACAGCACGTTAGCGACCACGTTCTGCTGAACTGCCGGCGTGTTCACCACACTCGGGTTGGCCTTGAACACATTCGAAATAAGCGTGATTCCGAGGCGACATAGCTGCAAGTCACTGTCGACGAGGAGCGCGGACGCATCGGAGACAACATCAGCTAGCAATTCCGGCTTGAGTGCCTTGCCATGGTGCACGACGATGTCATTCAGCGCATCCAACGTTGCCTGTCTGAGCGTTCGCGATTGCTGGCGCAAGAGCTGCGACAGAGCTGCGGTAGCGTCTGATATCACCGGACTCAAATCGATGCCGCGTGGCGAGCGCGCAATCACGGCGATGGCTTTCATGCTCTGGACGCGCGTGATTTCATTGTTCAGACGCTCCATCAGCAACGGGAACACCTCATTAACGCGAGCTCCAAGCACGTCCCCGACGCGCGCGACCATCTGACCGATGCAACTGATAGCTGCCTCCTTGATTTCCTGGTCAATGTCGTGAGCCTTGAGGCTCGGCAAAACACCGTCGAACAGAGCAACAGCGTGCTTGCTTGCCAGGGTCTGATCACCACCGTTGTCAGGGCGCAGCACACGAATAAGCGATTCGATCACGCCCAACGCCTTCGCCACCGTCTTGTACCAGTCTCCGCTGACCGCCTTGAGCGAGACATCGACAAGCGATTGAATGTGCTTGGCAAACGGAGCAGCGTCGTGCGTGTCGATCAGCAGACGAAGGTAGACCATCGTTTCCAGCTTTAAGTCCGAGTGTTTATCTTCGGACGCGCGAAGCAGGTTGGACATCAAAACATCAACGAACTCTCCGAGTTCCCCACGCAAAACGAGTGTAAGCTCGCTTAGTAGCGCAAGAACCGCGACGCGCGAATGAACGGACGCTTTCGGGCCGAACTGCATGTTAGCGGCGAGCACGATCGCCTTCGTGCGCTGCTTGAGCTGGTCAAGGCAGGTTCGGATTGCGTGGGACGGCGGGTGGCCGTCAGTCGGCAGCGCCTTGCGGGTTGCACCAAGCAGCTCGGCAAACACCGTGAAGACGTCCACGCGCACGTTCTCTTCGCGCTCCTTAAAGCGGGAGATGAGTAGCGGGCTCGTCGTCGTGTACAGCAGCTCAAGCAGCTCTTCGCGCGACACGATCAACGCCGCCAGCACACGCAGTGCAGCGCGACGCACCTTCCAGCTCGTATCGTCATCATCGCTGTAGTCCCCGTCGTCGTCCGCATCACTGTACTCGTCGTCATCGTCGCCATCCATAGGCTCGTCGTCTTCCTCATCGGTGTCACCATAGTTGTAGTTGGGGTCGTACTTGCTAAAGCGCATCACGAGCTGCAAGATGCGCTCGATGTGCTTGGTGACGCCGCTGTGGCAACGCACGACAAAGCTCTCAAATGCCTGGAAGCAATTCTCGCGCAGCTCGTCCGACGCCTCGTTCTGCATCGACTCGTCGTCCGGGTCGCCACAGAAATCCGCGAGGATGGGGACAATCGCGTCAAGGTGGCTGCCCAGGCGGTGGCCGGCCGAGCGCGAGAGCGTGCCCACGGTCTGAATGAGCGTGCGCTTGTCGGCAGAGTCGGTCTTGGTCTTGATCCCCTTGATCAGATGGTCGATGAGGCGCGTGAGCAGCGGGTCCGACGCCATCACACCCAGAGAGCCGACACAGGCGGTCGCACGCTTGCGGACGAGCGGCGACGCGTCCGTGAGCAGTACCACCAGAAGGTTCATGATCTGCTCGTGCTCGGTCGCGCACGCGTGGCCGAAGCGGCGCAGCAGATCCGTGAGGATGTCGAGCGTCTCCGACTTGACGCCGGTCTCTGCGTTCTTGGCGATGCCCGCGAGCAGGCGTTCGCACAGGTTGGTCGCCACGAGCGCGCCCGTCTTGGGCGACACGTCGGCGAGAATCGTCTTGAGCCCGATGGCGTAGATGTCGCGCAGCTCGGGTTTGCCCTTGAGGATGAGCTCGCTAAGCTTCTTGCAGATGTCGGCCACCTGCGCATCTTGCACTTTGGTCACGAGGATGCCGATGCTGTGCACCGTGGTCCGCTGTGAGTTCCTCCTACGTGTAATAATCCACGTGTACCCACAAGTGTGCTACCTACCACTTGACCGCGATCGACTGCACATCGTTCGACTTGTCATCGAGCTGCTTGAGCACGGCCGCGCAGACCCTGTACCACGATAGAGTTTAGTCTCCGCATACCCCCATAACGCTACAAAAAGAGACCAAGAACGCACTTGGCCTCGAGGTACGCGCCGAGTTCGATGTTGTGGTTGAGTTCGTTGCAGAGATCCGAGGTCGCCATGTAGCGCTCATCTTTGTCGTAGTCCGTCGTCTACAGCGACGCATCCGTTAGCAAATCCATCGCCGCGACGCGACGTGACGCGCTCTACACGTCTGTCGCTGTTGACGCACCTTGTCCAGCAGCAGCGAGATGCGCTCGTCCTGGCCCGGCATCGTTGCGGTCGGATGGCGCGCTTCTTTCTTGCTCTTCTCCTCTTCAAGCCCGAGCAAGGAGAATGGAGGTGGATCCAGGGGTTGAGATTTACAAGGTGGACCACACTAACTTGTGCCCCGCCGGAGTGACTTCAAGATAAGTCACTCGAGGACTTCGCGGGCGTTTCGCCAAGTATATTCTTGGGGCCGCGGCGTGGAGATGCATCACTTAGATCGAGCAGCGTGACTGCAAAAGTGCGAGGGCGACGGCGACGGCGCGACGCGACAACACAATGGGTACGCTGCGTGGGTAGAGAAATGGTCTTGCTGTGCTGTTGTGGTTGACCTCACGGCCGCGCGCTCGGGCGAAGCAGGTGACAAAGACGCTGAGCTCGAGCAGCTCACCGACCTCGTGTCGGGCGAGATCGACCGACAGCTGCAGACGCGCACGGATATGCTGGACAACATGAAATCGCAAATGACGAGAGTGCTGAGGGAGTTCGAGGAGCTCACGGGCAACGTCCAGGCTAAGCGCTCGTGGATGAAGAGCGTGGCCAAGACCCGAGAGATCTGCCCGACCAGTCCAAACGGCACTGTGGTCCACCCGGTCGTCACGAAGGGCAACACCGCTCCAACGTCGCCGTCCAAGCTCCCAAAGTACGCTTGGATTCATGCATTGCTCTGTTCTTGTATCCAGTGATGAACTGAGCTCTGTTTGTGGGTAGACTCAGTGGCTTGAAGGCGCGGAAAAAGCTCCAGCAACAGCTCAACCGCAACATCAGCGGCACACTACCACCGACCGAAGGCGTTCCGTCCGACGCGCGCGACCCCGGAGGAAAAATCACGTTTGGTACGTCGACTCAGTAGTTGATTACTGCTCGTGATAATAACTGCCACTATCTTCATCAGACAAGAGGCTGCCTCGAGTAGCAAACATGGAGAAACGAGTGGATGGACTGCAGTCCATTCTCGCCAGCCAGCAGAAGCAGATCATGTACGAGAAGGCTCTCGTACGGTATCCACAGTGCCGAAGCAACGTATTTGCCCCGAGTTTATACGACGAGGCAGACTCGTCCGCTGGCTCTTCGCCAATGCAAGTACCTCAGCAAGCCCCCCAGACGTCTCTAGAGCTGGACTTTGTCTACGGTGTTAATCACGGATCGAGCTCTAGTGGTAACCTTTCGCAAACGAATGCGCCAGGGTCAACTGCGAGCACGTCGAGCAGCGTTTTCTATCTTTCCACGGGCGAGATCATGTGGTTCACGGCGTCCGTCGTCGTTCTCTACACCAAGGCAACCAACTCACAGAGGCATTTTCGCGAACATACCCACCAAGTCACCAGCGCTGCGGTCCACCCGAACCAGCACATCGTCGCCTCCGGCCAACTCGGGCGGGAGACGTTTGTGCTGGTGTGGGACGCGAACGAAGACCTTCTCGGCAAGCGCTTTGCATGCTTAAACGGTCACACCGTCTCCGTCCGGTCCGTTAGTTTCTCCCACGATGGAAAGCTCGTGGCGTCACTCGGCGGTGACATGTACAACACGATCTGCATTCACGACTGGCGAGAGCAAACTCTTCTCGCGACTGCACGAGGCCACAGTTTCCGTGTCCACACGATCGCATTCAATCCGTATCAAGCGTACGGCCGCCCGGAGTCGAAGCGAGGAAAGCGACCAGGCCAGGCGCTGCAGGACGACGACGTTTGCTATACGCTTGTGAGCTGTGGTGTTCGCCACATCCGTTTTTGGTCACTGACGAAAGCTGAGTATGCGCCAGCTTCCAACGAAGAGAGCGAGCAGAGCGCCTTTCTTGGCTCCTCATTTGGCTGTCCCGCCCGTTTACGACCGCCAACTCCACACGAGAAGGTGTGGAAGCTCGAAGGGAATGTACCTTCATTTCACGGCCGTCTCGACGTGCAAGATTTCACCTCCGTCACTTTCGTGGACGATTCACCGCCTCTTTACGTCTATGACGACGAGTCAAAGCAGTTGGTCGTCTCCAGTGCGAACGACCATTCACTTGGTCGCGTGATCGCAGGTACTGCAAAAGGAGACTTATGCGTGTTTTGGCAACCGCGCCGGGCTCCCGACGTGGACGAAATCCCTGCGACAGACCGTGAGAAGGAGCCAGCGAAATGGTGGGAAATCCCTGATGAGTACTCCGATGCTGAAATCAACGAGCTCGTGCTGGAAAAGATCGCGTACGAGCCGAGCGGCCGGCTCGTCGAGCTGGTGCCGCATGACATCAGCACAGGGAATCGCTTTAAAGTTTCTAAGAACGCTCAAGTTGAGATGGACGGCATTCACAAGCGTCTCCAGGTGAAACCCAACTCAGCGTCTCTCCTCGCGCGACTGGCGGAGCTCAAGTACAATGGACCGCTCGCTCACCAGGGATGCGCGTATCAGCTCGCCTTCTGCAAAAAGAACAATCTGATCGTTTCAAGCGGAGCCGACGGGCGGCTTGTGCTGTGGAAGTGCCACTTAACACAGTCGGTGCGTGTTCCCGGAGTCAGCACCCAGGGCATCTTCACCCCACTAAGTGGAACCTTCAGCGAGGGGCAACACACGTTGCTACCTTTAGATGAAGACACCAAAGTGTTCCAACTGCCAACGCAGCTCTCTGGCGACCCCGGAACATCAGCTTCAAGTGGTGGAGTCAGCCACGCAAAGCCTACTAGCGTATCGTGGAAAGAGGACGGGAAGCACGTGGTCGTGGGGACCAGCACGAACTGTATTTGGGAGCTCAACATCGAATCTGGCGAGTGGTCTCTGGTGTTTGAAGCTCGAACAGGATCCATGGTGTCCAGTAGTTGCCACCCAACCAAAGAAGAGGTCGCCACGGTCTCTCACGACGGGTATCTTTGTCTATGGGATCTCCGACAACACGTATGCAGCCGGCGGCTTTTCATCGGAGGTGATCGACTTCCTCTGCATCCCAGCAGCCCCAAGCCAACATGCATGGAGTTCCATCCGGTCGGAGACGAAATCGTGATTGGTATGAGCAATGGAGAGCTCGTAGTCGTCTCCTATGTCGACTTGCGGATCACTAAACGCAAAGCTGTCAAAGCCCACATCTCTGCGCATGCCAGCAACACGCCTGATGGTCATTGCGAACCCACGAGTAACGCCCCGAGTGTGGTTCAAGTCAAGTTTGATCCGCTTGCGAACGTAATCGCAGTCGCTGGCAAAGACACTTTTATCTATGTCTACGATGTGAGCAACGGCTACAAGAAGCTGCACGTGTGCGAAGGCCACTCGAGCGCCGTCACGCAGCTCACATGGAGCGCCGACGGCGGTATAATGCAGAGCAACGCCGCCGACGGCGAAGTACTGTTTTGGTCCCGAACTGGCAATTTGATGAAGCAGATTACGGACGCTTTCCAAGTTCGTGACACGCGATGGGTCAAGTGGACGTGTGTCTTTGGGTGGCCGACGCCTGGCATCTGGCAGGAAGACGCCTCCAATCTCGTTGATATTTGTGCCGTAGCGACGTCAGGTTCAAAGCGATCAGCAATAGGCATTCAAGATCCGGAAGACGCCAGCAGCGATCGAGTCGATGGTGGGGAGGATGTCGTTGCCGTCGCGAACCGCAACACGCTTCGGCTCTTCCGATGGCCCGTCCCTCGAGGCTCCAAGAGCAAAGCATATCACGTCCACTCGTCGCTCATTTCATCAGTTTGCTTTACATTTAACGACCGATATGTGATCACAACTGGAGGCGACGATGGGACACTGATACAGTGGAAAGTTGTCGCCTCGGCCGCTAGTGGGGCGACGTCACCAAGAGCGCCAGCACGAAGGAAGCAGCCACAGCTCAAGCTCAGCTTACGAGACGATGACGGAGAGGGCTCCGAGGTGGCCACCAGTCCCATGCCTCCGCCAAGTGGGACGCGCGGTAGCGGCGAACAACTGTCGCCCCGCCAAGTGTCGCGTCAGTATCGACAGCGCCCTGCCGACCGAGAAGAATCAGAGGACCACGAGGTTGCCGTCAACGAATCGACTGTGTCTTCGACTCACACCCCGACCCCTCCTCCTGTGGTAGCTCTGCCAGTGGTCTCTCAGTGTCGAGCCAAGCACGACTTTACTGCTGAGAATCCGGATGAACTGGGTCTCACTGCTGGCGAGCTGGTCCGCGTGCTGTCGACCGAGAAGGGCGAGTGGTGGCTCGGCGAGCGCTGCGATGGCTCGCGCGGCTTCTTCCCAGCCGCGTACGCGGAGGAAATTGCTCCCTCGAACGATTCATTTAGTGTGGATCACACAGACACAGCCGCTGAGGAGACGGTGCAAGAGGATGGTTTCTCCACAGAAGATATCGCCATGGTACAGAACGTGGACCAGGTTGAAGATACTGGAATGTAGCCATGCACTGAATAAATTTATATTCTGTTCGATTCCTGATGGGTTTACCTGTTAAAATAAAATGTAATCTTTAGAGTAAGCTAAATCCGCCAACACAAAACAGTATTTTTAATACTCTTTTGTATTTTAAAATAATGTTTTTAATTATAGTACTAGATTCGTACGTACAGCACTGTACACTGGACCATAACAAAATTTGAATCCAATTATAAAGCAAGTGTGATATTTTTCAGAATATGTTACTTTCCACAGATTCTACGTGTTGCATGCAAGTTGCTCGAACCACGCAGCGCCATAAGAACCTTCAGCATAGAACTGCGCAAACACAGGCCGACATGGCGTGACACAATCCCGAAACCAGAGCTCTGTGGTGGACACGACTTGCTGGCTCATTCGGCCATCCGACCAACAGGCGCCACCTTCCATCCGCTCGCATCTCCGCTCCTTCTCCGCCCCACCATGGTCCACTACCGCAGCACGCGCGGCGGCGTCCGCGGCCTCACGTTTGAGCAGGCCGTGCTCACGGGGCTGGCGTCCGACCGGGGGTTGCTGCTGCCTGAAGCCGACCAGTTCCCGACGCTGCCGCCCAACGCGCTCAAGCAATGGGCCAAGCTGTCGTACGCGGCGCTCGCGTTCAAGGTCATGCGCCTCTTCATTGACGATAGCGAGATCTCCGACAGTGAGCTCGAGTCGCTCGTGCAGAAGAGCTACAACGACAAGACGTTTCGCCACCACGAGACCGCGCCTGTGGTCAAGGTCACGGACCAGCTCTTCGTGCTCGAGCTCTTCCACGGCCCGACCTTTGCGTTCAAGGACATTGCGCTGCAGTTCCTCGGTAACCTCTTCGAATTTTTCCTCAAGCGCAAGAACGCCGACAAGTCGCCGACGGACCTCAAGCACACGATCACGGTCGTGGGCGCCACCTCGGGCGACACGGGCAGCTCGGCGATCTACGGTCTGCGCGGCAAGGAGAACGTCGAGGCGTTCATCCTCTTCCCGCACGGCCGCGTGAGCCAGATCCAGGAGCGCCAGATGACCACGGTGCTGGACGAGAACATCCACAATGTCCAGGTGCGCGGCACGTTCGACGACTGCCAGGCCATCGTCAAGGACCTGTTCGCCGACGCCGCGTTCAAGCAGGAGTACAACCTCGGCGCCGTCAACTCGATCAACTGGGCGCGTATCCTCGCGCAGATCGTCTACTACGTGTACGCGTACCTGCGTCTCAAAGAACAGGGCGTCGAGCACGTGTCGTTCTCGGTGCCAACGGGCAACTTCGGCGACATCCTCGCGGGCTTTTACGCCAAGAAGCTCGGCGTTCCGATTGAGAAGCTCATCGTGGCGACCAATGAGAACGACATTTTGCACCGCTTCTTCTCGACGGGCAAGTACCACCGCCACCAGATCCAGCACACGTCGTCGCCGTCCATGGACATTTGCGTGTCGAGCAACTTTGAGCGCTACCTGTTCGCGCTGTCGGGCGAGAATCCGGTCGTGCTGAACGGCTGGATGGAGGACTTCGAGAAGACGGGCAACCTGACGATCACGGGCGAGCTGCTGGCGACGGCCCAAGAGGAGGTGGGCTCGTACGCGGTCCTGCAGCCCGAGGTGAACGCCACCATTAGCGAATACCACAAAGTCCACGGGTACCTCTTTGATCCGCACACGGCGATTGGCACGGCGGCCGCTGAGCGCTTTGGGTTTGAGCAGCTCGCAGACCGCCCCGACGCGGCCGTGGTCGTGGTAGGCACCGCTCACTTCGGCAAGTTCCTGCCTGTGGTCTCGAAGGCACTGGGCGTGGACGAGTCGGAGGTCGAGCAGCACCCACTGCTCAAGGCGCTTGAGCGCCTGCCGACGCGTTCTGTGGCCGCAGAGAACTCGGCCGCGGCGGTCGCGGCGCTGGTGAAGGAGACGGCGCAGAAGCGGAGAGCGAGCGCGGCGGTCAAGTTGACCACCACCACCCACGCACACCACAAGACCAAGAAGACGGAAAAGGCAGCGCCGGCGCCGGCGACGAACGCCGGGTGGGCGACGATTACGGAAAAGAAGATCGCGGTAGCGGCGGCCGTGCTGGCCACAGCCGTCGTGGCGCTCTTGGTGATTAAGCGAAAGTAGACTTCACGTCTACTAGTAGTGGAAGCTGCCTCGTCGTTAGCATACATTGATCAAGAACCCCACGAATAAAACAAAAGATCCAAGCACTAAAGCAATAAATTAAACGGCACACAACGAACCCACTTGCTCACTGCACAGAGTTTCTGTTTCAGCTCTGTGTTGCGGGAGCATTAACTCACATGATGCTGCATGTGCAGACACCGCATTGCTGCGATTGGCTCTGAGCCAGCAGCGCCTTCTGGTGCTGCTTCTGGAGGCTCTCACGCGTCACCGTGATCTTGGAGGGGTTGCCGATCGTCCCGGACGGCCGAAAGCTCTGTTGCGACGGCTTCGCCGGCTCTTTCGGAGCGAACGCGATGCGTTCTCGTGTGTACTGGTTCTCGTACGAGAACTCACCCGGTCTGAACAGATAAAATACAGCGTTACTCTGAGGTTCTCTTCCAGATTCCAAACAATTCATGACGGACGCACCGCGTGCGCGAGATGACGCGTCGCCAGCCTTGAGGAAGCCGCGCGATGTTGTGCGCGTGGTCCGACGGCGAGAGCAGCCGTCCGACTGGCACGATAATCTTCTTGAAGGCGTCCATGACATTGGTCGCGTCCATGGCCGAGGTCTCGACAAACTCCATCGCGTTCGCGGCTGCGAACCGCGCGGCTTCGAGCGTCGACACTTGGCGCGTGTTGGGGATGTGCGCAAGGTCGCACTTGTTGCCCACGAGCACCATCACGAGGTTCTCGTGCGAGTGCTCGTGGATCTGCGCGAGCCACTTCGCCACGTTCTCAAACGACGCGCGATTCGTCACGTCGTACACCACCATGGCGCCGACGGCGTTGCGGTAGTACGCGGCCGTGAGCGACTGAAAGCGGTCCTGGCCGGCCGTGTCCCAAATCTGCGCCTTGAAGCGGCGCTCGCCAACGCGAACGGTCTTGGTGGCGAACTCAAAGCCGACGGTCTGCTTGCTCTTCGCCTGGTACTTGTTCTTGGCGAAGCGCATGACGAGGTTCGACTTGCCGACGCCCGAGTCGCCGATGAGCACGACCTTGAGGATGAGGGCCGGGTCGTTCATCGAGGACGAGGGCGTGGAGCAGCGCGGGCTCGTGGTCGCGCTGGACGACGACGGGCTTCCGATCGAGGTCATGCTCATGCTGGAGCGGTGGTCCGCGGACGAGCTGGCGGTCGCGCCCGTGGAGTTCCGCACGAGCCGCTTTTGTGCCGCCTGCTTGGCGGAGATGTAGTCTTGCAGCGGGTTCGGGAACGGCGCGCGCTCCTGCTCGCGCTTGCCTGTCATATCAGTCGAGTGGTCGAGTGGTCGAGCGGTGCGATGGGTGCGGGCGACGCCGAATAAGAAAATGCGAGTGTGAGGCGAGCGAGTCAAGCGTCGCGCCGCTGAGTGACTAACTGTGTGTGTGTGTGTGTATTGAGAGAGCAAGAGAGAGAGAGAGAGACCGAGTGTCTCTGTAGCGGTCCACGGCGCGGAGACTCCAAGTGACTGACTGCGCTTCTGTCGCTGGCCCAGTCTTCCTTCCTGTCTGCCCCGAGAAGGGTGCGCCTGCCAAACGTAGAAACGACGGTCCCAGTTACGTAAATTCTGTCCGAAAATACGCTAAACGCAGCGTCACAGCTAAAAAAACGCTAAACAGAGAGAAACAGACCCGCTTGGATTGGATGAAATACAGTACAGCAGAAAATGTGGAAACACCAACTGCCGCCAAGTACGGATTGCTGAGTGACTGCCCATTCGAGCGAACTTAGGCTGAAAAAGAAGTTGTGTAGCCGTACGCGCTGTTGGACTTCATCCGCCTAAACTGGATTGGAATGTTCAATATTGCAGCGTCAACCACTGTGCATAGCAGCGTTCTTCCCAGCGGTGGGAGGCTGAGGTACCAGCCAACGTCTCCACCTTTGTTCCTAACCTTGGAAGCGGCCTGGGGGGAGACGGGCGCGACTGTGTCAGATCGCGTGGCTCTGCTGCTTGGTGGCGTGCCACGAGATCTTCATTTGCGTCGTCGCTGACTTGGTGAGATTCGACAGTTGGTTCTTCAACTTCGCGATCACCGTCTTCAACTTCACCGTCGACTTCAACTTCAGCTGCGCGCTCTTCATTTGCGCCGTCGCTCCCACGCGCAGCGGCGCTGAGACGCTGTGGCTGTGTGGCACTGTCTGCGGCACCCGCAGTGCAAACGTAGCTCCTCACATCCATCGGCGCTGGAGACGGCAGAGGATCCACTGCCATTTTAAAAACGCGGCTGAGGAGCTTAATCCCTTCCACCTCGCTTTTGGTGAGAAGAGTCACTGCCAAGCCGTGCTACAACAGAAACAAAATACGGGTCAAGTGGCTAGCCTCGCCAACAAACCTTCCCTTGTCGGTCTATAGTAGATGTCAGTTAATAAAAAAGGATATCTTTCCGCCAAAGCGGCCTGTGCGGCCCACGCGATGAAGATACGTCGCGGGGTCCCGCGGCAGATCGAGGTTGACCACAAAGTTGACCTGTTCCACGTCGATGCCCCGAGCCGTGAGGTCTGTCGAGACGAGCACTCGAAGCGAGAGCGATCGAAACTGGTTCATCACGCTGTTGCGAGACGACTGAGATTTGGCGCCAGTGATGGCGGCCGTCGGCCAGCCTTGACTCGCTAGCGCCATCGCCAACGCCTCCGCCCGGAACTTGTCGTTACAGAACACGATGCATTGGTTGAATGAGATCTCCGAGAGTAGAGCTGCTAGCGCGACGAGCTTCGACTTCAATGTAAGCGGATCGCTGGATGACTCGATCTTCGGGTAGATGACACGGTAGTACTGTCGAACATGTCGCAACCAAAGCTCCGGTTCGTGCTGCTTCTCGCGCTCAATCCATTGAGCGAGTTGCTGCTCTTCACTGGCCACGAGCTCCACTGTGACGTCAGTCGGATTTCGCACTCGAACGACCTGCACGGCATCAGCGGTGAAAAAATGCGCCGGTATCTATCCAGGCTGTATCCGACGCCTCCTCACCTGTGGATCGCGCATCGTACGCACGATGCGTGCCAACTGATCTGGCGTGAACGTCGCTGAGAACGCCATCGTCTAAAGCAAAGCAAAAAAAGCTATCAGTTCAAGTCTGAGTGTCGATGGGAACGGCTCAATTCCTACTTGGCGCCGATCTGGGATGGACGCGACAATCGCATCTATCTGCACATACAATCATCAGTCCAACTACACTACCACCAACTATATACAGTACAAACAACGCACATCATCTACGAATTCGCCGCTCAGTAGCTTGTCGACTTCATCAAACACGAGCAATCGGACCGATTTGGGTCGAAAGACGCCATCCTCTATCAGCCATCGCACGCGCCCGGGCGTGCCAACAGCAATGTGGCAGCCAGCGCGCAACCGTTTCTACCACACAACAGGCGTAAACCACTCGGACCACCCTATCAACAAGCAGCTAGTGGAGTGCTGCCGGAAACGAACGTGGTCGTGTGCAATGGGGAGTCCGCCGATGAGTGGAACAACTCGGACGGCGCCGCACTCAGCCGCCAGCTGCCGAAGCACCGAGTCGATCTGGAGCGCGATTTCGCGCGTCGGAGCGAGAATCAGCACCATCGGATCACTGCCTGCTGCATTCATCTCCAGTCGATGGAGCACGTGCTCGACCGCCGAGAGCCCAAAGACGGCGGTTTTGCCCGTGCCCGACTTGGCCTGCGCGATGACGTCGTTGCCGCAGAGCGCGAGGGGCAGCGCGCGCATCTGGATGGGCGACGGCGTGTGGAAGCGCATGGTATGCAGTGCACGCTTGAGCTCGCAGCGGAGCGGCAGCTGCGCGAACAGCGTCGGCGCCGCCGCGGCGTCGCTCCTGCCAACGTCGTCCATTTCTCTGGCTGGCACGATGACTGAATCCATATTGTGGTCCACTGTACGCCGAAGTATCCACAACTTGTGGATACTTCGGCGTACAGTACTTATCCCGTTTAGTAGTGCTCTGGCATGGGAAGAGGAGTGAAGTCGTTCCGTCGAGGGGATGTCACTCTTGACACTAGCTGAGGCGTTGCACTCGAACGCCATCGTCATCGCGCAGGCTGGCCTACGTGTACCACACTCCCGAGTCCTGTAGCGTGATGTGGTCCTGGCTTCTGGGGAACGGCAGCAGCGGCTCCTCGGGCGGGCGCGGCGGACGCCTCGCTAGCTTCCTGGGCGCCAAGCGCGAGTTCTCGCTCGCCAACATGCAGCAGCTCCACCAGCAGCTGCTGCGCGCCCGCGAGCTGCCCGACGCCGAGGTGGTCGAAGTGCTGCGCGTGCTCGCCGAGTTCCTCATCTACTCGGACCAAAACCGCGCGGGCGGCGACGTGGCGGGGTCGGTCGAGTTCGCGGCGTCCACCGCTGGCGCCGGCGTGTTCTTCGACTACTTTTGTGAGAAGAACATTCTCGCGCTGCTGCTGGCGCTCGGCGAGGCGGCGCCCAGCGTGGCCGTGCAGATCCAGCTGCTACAGACGCTGAGCATGCTCGTGCAGAACATCGCCACGCGCACGTCGCTGTACTACCTGCTCTCCAACAACTACGTCAACAAGCTGCTCGAGTGTCCGTTCGCGTGCGACCGCGACGACGACGTGCGCGACTGGTTCGTGACGCTGCTCAAGGCGCTGTCGCTGCGGCTGAACGAGGACACGGTGCAGTTCTTCTTCGACTCGACCTCGCACGCGTTCCCGCT
This sequence comes from Pythium dissimile, assembly GCA_023336445.1. Lineage (NCBI taxonomy): Eukaryota > Oomycota > Peronosporomycetes > Pythiales > Pythiaceae > Pythium > Pythium dissimile. The sequence continues at coordinate 53,002 of JAADWZ010000104.1, read as the reverse complement.
CTATGCGCAGGCGCTGCGCTTCGGCCGCTGCTCCGAGACCATGGTCAAGGTCGCCGTCAAGACGCTCATGCTGAACGTGCTCAAGGTCCAGGATGACCGCGTGCGCCGCTTCCTGCTCGAGTACCAGAAAATGGCCTACTTTGCCGACGTGGTCGAGTACGCCAACGAGATGGCGCTCAAGATCCAAGGACTGCTCAACATCTGGACGCCAACCGCCAGCGCCATCAACGACAAGCTCGACGAGGCCGTCGAGGCCTACATCGACCATTGCTACTACCTGCAGGACATTCTCGATGTCAACCTGCCCGAGCTCTGCTACAAGGTGGGTGATCTGCTCTACACGCGCCACGTCAAGCACTTTCTCGCGGTCAGCATCCTGCCCAACTGCAATCCGCCGCCCCAGCGCATCTCCACGCGGCTCGCGCTCTACCTGCTCACGCGGATGCTCGGCATTTTCGAGCACGCACCGCTCGTCAACGCCATTTCATTCCTGTACGTTATTTCACTCGATGATCTGGATGACTTGGTCCTAGACTCACCACGAACTTGACTGCGTCCTAGGTTGCTCAGTACCGACGCGCACGACCGCAGCGAGTACTCGGCCATCGCACTCGGCGCTGGCTCCGCAAGGAAAAAGCCGTCGGCGCGCACGAGCAGCAAGACGACTACGACCAGTGACAGGGCGGCGCGCAAAACCAGCAAGAAATCGACCAAGCGGCGGATCGTGTTTCGAGCCCACTCGTCGAAGGAGTGCAATTCGCCCGTGTGCTACCTGCAGACTCGTTATAGCCATGGGGAATGGCCACTCGACGAAGTCAAAGCGTTCGAAATGCACGAGGGGAACTGGTTTCGCCAGTCGTTGCTCTCGCTCACGGAATCCGTGGACGAGATATTGGGCTCAACGGCGTTGCTTGTGCTGCTGGCCATCGTCAACAACGCTTCGGTGGACCACTTGCTGCTGCGAGAGATGGACGTTCTGCCGCAACGACTGCGCAAGCACCACCACAAGACAGCTGCAGTGAGCACGGCAGCAGCCAGCGACAGTGCATCAACGTCGGCGGTGGTTGACACACTTTCGGAGGGTGACGAGGGACCAATCGAGTCTTCTTCGTCGTCGTCGTCGTCGCTCTCATCTTCTCATGCAGAAATTGAAGAGAGCCCGAGCGATGTGACTGTAGAAATCGCTGATGAGGACAAAAAACTCGACCTCGTGGCGTCAACATTGCATCAGCAGCAAAGCCGCGGCTCGTCCTCGCAGTGGCTGATTGAGCGCGTAATCAACCTTCTCAATCGATCGGTCGACGTTCGCCTGCTCAGCATCCAACTGAACGTGCGGCTCCTGCTCGACCTAGCTTGCGACTATCAATCAGAAACTGCACCGCCGTCGCGAGAGGATCATCGCCTCACAAAGGAGCAGCTGGACGCACTCGTGGCTATTCACTCGGTGTGTACGCATCAGGTGATGCAGAGCATGCGCGGCGCCATGGCCGACATTGACTTGTTCGTCTACGTGCTAGAAGACGAATACTCGGATTTCCAGAAAGCGTTGTTTCCGATGAATCTTCAGCTCAAGACGTCGTCTCCGTACGAGTTTCTCGTCCCGCTGGTCTCCGCCAGCTCCGACGTGGGAGAAAACAAGGTGACGCTGATTCTTCGGCAGCCAGTGAACGAGATGGAAGCCTGTCGCAAGGCGATGCGAACGTTTCTCACCCTGCGCCGACTCCGCGAGCTGGTTGATCCGGATTCCACCGACGACGGACTAGATGAGCTGGTCGCGTCGCGCCACCCACACACGGCAACGCTTGCGTCCGTGTCTCCAAGCCGCCATACAAATAGCACCAACGACGCTGTGAGCCTCAGTGGCATGGTCTTTCTCAAGTGCGTCTGGCGGGAACAGCGCTTCCTATCGTCTCCGGCAAGCCTGCTGATGGTGCTGAATCCGGAGGCGCTCGTGTTTGTGGAGAGAACTGACGCAGCTGATGCAGAGCGCGGCTTGGTGCGGCTGTACGCACCCATCCACCGCGTGTACGCTTCGTTGGATGGCAAGGACGAACTTGTGCTCCATTTTACGATCTCGTCGGCTGTGTCTGTCGAAGGCTGTCGAAGCTACCGCAAGGCGTCGCCCAAAGACAACTCGGGCCGCGGTGTGCTAAAGAGCTGGCACGTGTCGGTGCTGTTTGAGAGTGTGGATGATGCCAAGCAAGCCAAGGCGAACGTCGATCTCTGTCGAGCCGAGGTGCGCGCGTTCAAGCTGCTCAAGATCGAAGAGGCGTTGAGCGCGCACGTGCAGATCACGAGTTCCCACGGGAATGCGGACCAGTTCCGAGACTCGCTCGCGTCGACCATCGAAGACCAGGACCAAAGCGCAGATGCGGATCAAGAGATCTGATCGCGCCACACAAAACAAGGAAAGCTCTTCGCATTCTGCTGCTGCTACTTTCTTACTCGCATCTGCTATGGCTATCCCTCATCTTTTTGCGCGAGTCGTGGCTGTGCGTCGAGCCGAAGTCCCCATTGCTGAAGCTGTCGTGCCACTGGCGCCGAGCATTTTGCTTTTCTGTTGCACGAATGCCGCGCGGATCTCAGCCGCCTGTGCGTTCAAGAACTCCGCGGGGAAGAGCACCGTCGCGTCAGCCGCGAGGCTGCGCAAGTCTTTGGTGCTTTTGAACAGCGTAGCGACGCTGGCGACCAGCCGCTGCACCTGGCCAGGCTCAGTGTCGCCGTAGATGGCTTTGGCAGCAGCCAGCAACTTGTCCACAGCAGCCTGACGCTCGCGCGCGATCTCTTGCTGCAGTGCGCCCACGCGTCGGAGAATGTCTTTGCCGTCTACGTCTTTAGCGTCTTTCGGGAATAGCTCTGCGGCGTGCTTGACCAGGAAGTTGATGTCGTTGAGCTCGCGAACGTGGGTGTAGATGGACTGCACCATGGGCTCCACGAGCCGTGGGTCGACGCGGTCGAAGTAGAGCGCGCGGATCTTGAGCTCGAGATCGGCTGCGCGCTGCTTGCGCTCGTTATCGGTCTTAAGTTTGACAAATTTGTCTCGGAATAGCGCACCGTCGAGCTTCTCAAGCGCCTCGGACAGCGACGAGCCGACTGTGGGCGACGGGAACAAGCGTTCGGCGTTGCGCAGGACGCTGCGCATCTCATTCGCCACCGGGAAGAGCTTCATGAGTCGCTGGATTGTGCGCTTGAGACAGTCATCGGTCGACGCGTCGCTGCGCTCGACGCGGTACATGTCATCGTGGAGCTTGTCGTGGAGCTCGCGCTTGAGTGTGGTGCGCTCGGCCTTGTACATCAGCTTGCTGAGGATCCGCTCACAGCGCTCTCGCTGCGCGTCCTGCGCGAACGGCGACTTGGTCGCACTGGCCGCCGCCGCGAGATGGCCCTTGGCGACCCACTTAAGCTCGAGTGGCGTGTCGCCAATGTCCAGCACGACGAGCTGCGATAGGCGCGCGAATTCGCAGGGCAGCGAGTACATTTCCGTCGCGCGCACGTCGAGCACACGGAGCTGGGCGCACTGTGCCAGCGCCGGCGGCAATGAGTGCAGCCTCGGATTGTCGCTCAGCCACAGAAAGTGCAGGCTGGCGAGCGACGCAATCGAGTCAGGCACGGTCTCAATCAAGTTGGCGCTCAGGTCCAGGCGAAGCAGCGTCATCGAAAGCGCGAAGATCTGCGGTGGACAGCGCTGAAGGTTGCTGTGCGACAAGTGGAGAAGCCCGTGGCGCTTGGCGTCCTCGATCTTGGCCAGCACGCTCTCGCTGTTAAGCCCCATCGCACTACGTGCTACTTGTATGCGAGACTACGCAGTGGAGAGCGGAAGCGACGGTTCAGAAACCCAAGCGACGAGTCACACGAGTGTATTACTAGTAGATAGCAGCGATCTAAATCGCAGGGTTGCGGTGGATGTACGGCAAGTTGCTCGCGAGCGTCTTGATCTGCATGCGCGCGCCCTGCTCCTCGTCGATGGTCACCACGCGCGGGTTGACGACCGCGTCGCCGCCCAACAGCTTGGCCTCGACGCGTCGCGTGAGCGCTGCCACTGAGCGGACCGAGTGGACCGAGCGGATCGACTTGCACTCGGAGAGCACGCTCGAGGCAACGCTGCGGGCGTCGTCGTCGTCCCCATCGTCACCGTTGCCGCCGTTGCCGCTCTTCCACCGCAGCAGATCGCTACCGTTCGTTGGGCCGCCGCTGGTCTTGTCGTCAAGTCGCTGTTGCTCGCGTTCGAGCCTCTTCTCCTCGGCCTCTTCGTGCTCGACAATGCTCTGCAGCTGCGAGAGCTGCTGCTCCACCTGCACCACGCGCGCTTTGATCTCCACGTCGCCCATGAACGCGTCAAGGTCCAGGTTGTTGGCAAAGTCGATGAGTTCGGCGGCCTCGTCGTCTTCGAGCTGCTCGAGCTTTTCGTCGGCCGTCTCCTTGGTGAGCGCCCACATGGGGCGCCGCAGCTGCTTGTGCTTGGCGGCTTTGCTGTCCTTGCAGTCTGCTTTGTCGTCGGCCTCGTCCGACTCTGGCGCGTCGACCACGTTGCTGCGCACGGCCTCGCGGAACTTGGACTCGCGCTCCACGAAACTGGTCGTAAATTAACGCACACACACCGACAAGATCAGCTGGAGCTCCATGGCACGAGAGAGAGAAAGACACAAATCGACGACGCACCGCTCGTGCCGCTGTTGCTGCTTGCCTTCGTCTTGTTCGAGCTCTTGCTGAAGCCGCTCGCGCTCCTTTTGGAGGTCGTGGAGCCACTTTTTGTGCTTGGAGAGCGCCGTGTTCTTCTTGTCGCGCTTGACCGCGTGCTACCCTCACACGGAGAGACAGAGCCAATCGTCAGTCGTCAGCCACGTGTGCCGCGCCGAATCCAGGAGAGAAACTCACGAGCGGCTCCGTGTGGATGGACACGTTCATGCCCAGCGGCTCGGTCGGGATCCCCGCAAGGAACGCGAGCTTGGCGGTCGAGTTGGCGATGTTGTTGCTACTGCGCGACTCCTTGGCCAGCGCTGTTGCACCGGGCACACAAGAGAAGCGTAAGTGAGTGGACAAGGAGGACAACCAATGAGATGGAGCGGCGCACTGGAGCTGACGCCATTGAATGGCCGGTTGCAGAGCATGACGCCCTTGTAGTTGCCGATGCTCACGGCCGCTGAGGCCGACGCCATGGTGCCGCCGAAATCCGTCATTCCCGCAGGCCCTCGCAGTGATTGAGATGAAGGCGAGTGAGCGTGGGTGGGGAATCAGGTAGGTGGCTCCAGGGCTCGCTTGATAATTTTACTGGCGTCTCATGTCCTAAGATTAGAGGCACAACCAGACTCGAGAGGAACACAAAGTGGTAGAAATGGCAAAAAAGAGATACTTCATTAAATATACGACGAGTCATTAGAGGAAAGTGTCTAGCTGAGCAATCATGAGACTTGCGGCTATTACGATGCACGTGCGTGGTCTTGGGCAGCGAGATATTTACCGCTTGGCTCGAGTCTTAGCCTTCAGAATCCGTCGCTTCGGAGGAGCAGCGCCCATACTGAAGCCGTCGCCGGGAGCAGGCTGAGCACCAAACGCCGAGTTGGGAGCGCCACCGCCGAACGCAGGAGTCGGTGGGGCGCCAAAGGACGGCGTGGCTGGTGCACCAAAAGCCGGGCTTGAAGTTCCGCCAAATGCAGATGATGCTGAGCTCGGAGTGGCGCCAAAACTTCCCGCCGAAGCGCCAAATGAGCTACTTGGGGTAGCGAAAGAGTTGCCAAATGCAGGCGACGGAGTTGGTGTAGGAACGCCAAATCCGCCAGCGGCTGGAGCACTCTGTCCGAATCCGTTTCCACCAAAGGCAGAGCTCGCACTGGGGGCGCCGAAAGCTGGACTCGGCGTTGGAGCCGCACCATACGACATGGCTGGGTTCGCGCCGAATGCTGGGGCTGGCGTGGAGGAACCGAACCCGCCGGCCGAGGGAGCAGATCCAAAACCAGGGGTCGGTTTCGAGGAGCCAAACACATCTGTGCTTGGAGTGCTGAAGGCACTCGAGGTGGAGGGCGCGCCAAATCCGAATGCTGGCTGGCTCGCGGCGGGTGTAGAAGCTCCGAACGAGAAGGCTGGCGCAGTTGGAGTCTTGGCCGGGTTGTTTCCAAATGATGGCGTCGTCACTGGCGTTGTGCCAAACGCCGTCCCCGTCGATGCGGCACCAAAACTCGTCGCCGTTGTTGCGCCGAATCCGCTCGAGGTGGCGGAACCAAATCCGGAAGATGCCTTCACGCCGAAACCACTCGAAGCTGGGAGGGTCGCGGCGCCGAAACCTGTGGACGTGGATTGGGCCAATCCAAAACCGGAAGAGGTGGAAGCGGTCGATCCAAAGCTGGTTGGAGCGGTACTGGGTCCAGTACCGAAACCGGACGAAGTTGGAGCGTTTGACCCGAAGGTGGCGGCTGACTGTCCGAAGCTGCCGCTTGTCAGCTTATCACCGAAAGAGGGCGTTGACGAACCAAACGAGTTGCCAACAAGCGGGGCGGCACCGAAAGTGAAAGCTGGGGCGTCTGCTTTCTTTGCGCTGGTATCCGCTGATCCCGCACCGAACGTGAAGCCAGAAGCGTCAGCCTTCTTAGCACTGTTGTCCGCCGAGCTAGAACCAAAGGTGAACGTGGCTGACGAAGTGCTTGGCGAAGTGCTCGACGATGTGGAATCAGCACCAAACGACACGGACGGCTTGCTGACAACATGGGACGAACCGAACTCGAACGACGGCTTCTTGGTCGCAGAGTCCGGCTTCGCCTGGCTGAAGGAAGAAGGTTCACTTGTTGTCGTAACAGCGGACACTGGGGCCGATGATTGGTCGGTAGCTGAACTAAAAGAAAAAGGTTTCGCGCTTGCTGCGCTCTTGGCGCCAAAGTCACTGGATACCGATGATGAGCCGCCGAATGAGAACGCGGGCTTCCCCTCCGTTTCCTTCGGCTTCGATGCTGCAGAGCCGAATGTGAATGAAGGCGATGATCCACTCGAGGCGTTAGGCGCCGGCGTGCTGGCAGCAAAAGATGGGGTTGAAGTCGTTCCAAACGCTGATGGCGTGTCCTTCTTTTCGTCAGCCGCAGCCACCTTCGACGCAGAAGCAGCTGCCAAGAAGCTCGGGATCGAAGTCTTTTGGGGCGTTGAGATGGGTGCATCTAAACCGAACGCAGGCTTCTTCGCAGAGCCCGATGAAGTCGTGCCAAAAGAGAATCCCGCCCGTTTCGCCTCTTCACCAGCTGCAGCAGTCGACCCAAACGAGTCTTTAAAAGAGGAAGATCCTGTACCACTCGACGTTGCAGCGCTAACGCCGAACGAAAATCCGCCACTTGGTTTGGACGGTGGTGACTTAACAACCGCGGTTGCCTGTTTCTTCTCGCTTGTCTCGTCCGCACCGTGGTCAGTTGTCTTCCGCTTGTTTGATGTCGTGTTCGACTGGATTGACTCAACACTGGAATCTCCGAATGAAAAACTGCTGGTTTTCTTCGTCGTTTCCTCATCCGGACTAGTCAGCGAAGGAGACACCGAACCAAAAGTGAAACCTACAACTGCACCTCCAACTGGAGGCGCAGCAGCAGCCGACGGTCCATTGAAAGTGAAGCCCGATGAAGAGCCCGTCGACGAAGACCCAGCGCCTGCGCCAAACGTGAAACCAGCTGAGCCAGCGGATTCAGCGTTTTTGGCTTCGGTTGTGGTTGAGACGCCGAAAGAGAAACCAGCAGAGCTGGCAGCTTCAGACCTTTTGGCGTCAGAGGATTTTGAGATGCCAAACGAGAAACCACCCGAAGTCGTCGATGAACTTGACAACGCATCAGCGGCTGGAGCCAGGGAACCACCGGGTTTATCGGTTTCACAGCATGGGCACTTCAAGTACTTTGCACCGTTCGTCACAGCACAACCAGGGCACTTCCAGCTGCCAGGTTCCGTTTGCATAAATCGCGCTAGTGGGTTGGACGTGCTTGCAGAGGGCTTCTCCACGGCTGCGGTTTCGCTCGCAACTGACGCTGTTACTGGTTGAGCAGTTTCGCAACATGGGCACTTCGAGTGCTCTGGTCCGTTCATAACAGCGCATGTTGGGCATCTCCAACTACCCACGTTAGACTGCGTAAATCGCGCCAGCGGGTTGGTCGAGCTAGAGGTCGTTGATTTCAATGGCGGCATCTCGGGAAACTTCGCGGCAGGTTTTGTCTTCGCGGGCACAGACTTGGTCAGCGATTCGGGGCGTATTTTCGGCGACGCTGGCATGAACGAAAATGGTGCAGTGGATGATGCAGCCGTGGCTTTCTGTCCGGGGGAACGTCTTGGCGGCTCACGCAACGCCGGCGGCGGAGTGAAGAAAAACTGAATGTTTTCGTCTTCCACCGACTTGGACGGCAACGCACTCGACGCAGGTAGAGTAAAAGAATACTCACCCATCTTCTGCTTGTGGCACGCCACTGACACAGTCGAAGCAACCTGATGAGACCGCTCGATTTGATGCGTAGCTGCAGGTTCCTTTCGTGAGGGCGACGACAGAACGCCGAACAACGCGCCGATGGACTTGCTTGTTTCAGCGCCGCACGACGGCTGCGGAAACGAGAATCCTGAGGGCTTGGAGGTCTCAGACGCCACCTTTGAAAGCACATCAGCGACAACTGGCTTCCACATAACCTTCGGGATGGACGCAGTTGGCGGCATCTCTTCGTCAGCGTCCATGCTCACGTCCGCGATCTGCTTGCTAGAATCTTGGTTTGTCAGTGCAAGGTGATGTTTCGCCCAAGAGAGTGACGTCGACGGCGTCGGCTTCTGCGACTCCTTGTCGAGTGGTGCCTGGATCTTGTTTAGAGTCGACAGGATCTTCTCCGCGACGGCAGCCGAGTACGCGCTTCGCGACGCTGCATCACGACGAGTGCCTGTCAGTAAGCGGGACGGCTTGGGCTTACGCGCCAAGCGATCTTCGCGCGGCAAAGTGATCGGCAAGTGGTCCTCGCTCGGGCGAGCACGCTTCGCGGATGGCAAGGCCGCTACACTAAGCTCACGTCGATCACGTCCGTTCTCCTGGGCGACGAGCGCATCGCTCTGCCCACGACCATCCAACGCCATCGCGAGCGCCGAGCGCGTGAGCACGTGCGCGTTCTGCGGTGTGGGCTCAACGAGGTTGCGCAGCTGGCTTGAGAGACGCTCGTACTCTTCGAAGCTGATCGGTTTCTTCTTCTTGATGACTGCGAGGGGCGACTCCGCCACGGTCGGCGACAACGGCTTGTTTCTCCGTCGGGCGGTGACTCGCGGGAACACAAACTGGTCCTTCTCACCATCAGTGTTTCCGATCTTGAGCGCCTTGGCCTTGTCGGTGCCGGTGCCAAACACATTGCTCGTCAGCGAGGGGGCTGACGGCTTCCGCTCAGTGGAGGGCTTGTCATTGGCGGGCGACGTATCCGACGCGTGTCCGTTCTGCGTGGGCTTGGCCACCACCTCGACCACCTCCTGCGCCAAGAGGGGCTTTCCGACCGCCGCGTCGAGCACGCTCTCGAGCGACTCCTGCGAGGTCTCGAGCTCGCTCTTGTCCGCTTGTTCTTCTTCGCTCATCGCGTCGTCGGTCGGCTCATCCACCACGGTGGTCGCCTGCTTCTTGCCGAGCGGAAAGAAGCGGAAGAGCCGCGAAAAGAGTCCGCCGGCCTCGGCGGCAGGCGCTTCGCGGGCGGCGGCGGACGCCTCGTCGTCGTCCAGATCCACCAGGTCGGTGGCGCCACCCAGACGCGAGCTGCGGCGCGGGCGGCGGGCGACGTACGGCGCGGGGCGCTTGCTGTCTCGTCGGGCAGCCACGTCCATGGTAACGTCGGGGGGGGGGGGTTAGGAAGATGGCGGGAGGTTGAATGTGCTTGGTGTCTTCCCGCGTCCGCGCTTTGGTAATAACCGGTAGAACTGGTGGGCGGAGGCAGTCAGTCGGGCAAGGGGGGAAAACTGAAGGCACCAACGCGCGAAGGGGCGGGGGATTTCTGGACCAGGGTTGGTTTCGAAACGAGGTTTATTGTTAAAACTCTGCTTCGGGAAGGTTTTTCTATCGCAAACCAGTCGGTTTTGGCGCCAAACTGCAAGGTGGATGGTGGTCCATGCAAGCGAATCTTTCCAGGTTTATTACGGAACTGTTTGAAAAGAACACATGGCGGGGTAAGTTTTGGTTTTTTTTCACATATTGAGTGGAAGATACCGCGACCTTTCGAGCGCAGTGTCTTCAACCTCCATCGATCTGGAGTGACGGGAACCATGATGGACTTGGCAACGACCGCCATGCGCCTCGACAGTGACAATGGATATGAGCTGCTGCTAGTCTTCTGTTGCTGCCTCTTTTCTACGCTAGTATCTGCGATGCCGTCTCCCATCATGCACTCCGTGCCGCGTACGTGGCATCCCTCGTTGAATGGCCAAGTGATTCGTTCTAACGACAGAGATCGAGTGGAACGATAGTTCGATGGAACTTTGACGATGGACTCAACGGCTGGGCGCGGTCGACGCCTATGGAGATGGGGCTCGACGTGAACGTTGTCCGTGGATCGCTGGTCGGCACTTTGATTCCATCGACCAAGATGGCGCAGGCTTACGTGGATTCGCCAGAGCTACGCGTCGAGATCGACCCGGCCGAGCGCGACCACTTGGTGCTGCGCATGGAGTACCTGGGTCAGTGCGAGCGTGCGTCAATTGCGTTCGAGCGTAGTACGGACGACGTGGCGGCCGTGCGAAACGACGGCCGCGTCTTCCACGATCCCGTGACGATTCCTTTCCACCCAAGCACGAGTTCTTTCAACGACGAGCTTTTTGTTTTTCCCATTTGGCAGCATATCACGGGCACGATTACGCGAATACGTCTCTACCCTTGCATCAAGCTCCCAGCGGCTGCGATGCAAGGCGGTACAGTGCCCTGGAGTGGCCAGACGTTCATGCTTGACTGGGTCGCCTTCGCCAAAGGTGAGATAGTCGTGAAAGAATCCGACCTTGTAGCGTACTGATGTGTCTAGTCGAGCCAGCGCCTGTGATCACACGAGTGCGCGGCTGCATCGACAAGTACTACGCGGCTGATAGCTCCATCGCGGCTATGAACTGCTCGGAAGCACTCAGCCACACAAACGGAATACACCGAAGTGCGGCGTTCGTCTGTAACGACATGGATCTGCCGCTCGCCGCCACCATCAACTGTCCTCGCGAGGGTGGCCAGCGCATTCGAATCACTGGCAAACACTTTGGATCATCCGATGCGGTCGTCGACGTAGGTGGTGTGGAGTGTACTGACGTGGTCCACGTCGTTCCCGAGGTGGAGCTCGAGTGCTCACTACCACCGGCAGCGACGCAATGGCTCGCGAATCCGACATATCCGTCTCTTGTGAGAGTCACTAACGGCCAACTGCACACGCTTTTTGACGAAGTGCCGTTTCTCACGTACGCCAGACCAGTCTCTGCGCTTGCTGTGCCTGTCATCTCCAACGTAGCGGCCCACGCCATCGATGTGAATTGGGCCCCACCTTCCGATGTGTGGGCGGCGATGACTGTAACTGGCTACAGCGTCGCATGGAAGCGATGCGAGGACACGGTATTCGACCCTCACAACGCCGTGATTGTTGGGAACGTTACATCCACTACTATCGTTCAACTCCGGAGCGGGAGCACTTATCACACTCGTGTCACTGCGCTGACGGAGGACTATCGTGCTAGGAAAGATTGGCAAACGATCGACCTCTATGGCCGCCGACAGATCCAGAAAACCGCTGTGTTTGGCGAGGTGTCCGCGCTTTCAGCATGCGTATCGACCCTGATTACTGGTATGACTAAAGTGTTGCTCTGGGATTCATGACTCAAGTGCCAACTGTTTGATTGCTCCGCTTACCGGTAGACTTTTCCTTCCCACGGTTTGACGCTCGCTCGCTCACGAACATCAGCGCCACTGCCACGCCGAAAACGACGCCAACTTTGGGTCCTAGCGGGGAGATCGGAGACCAAGGCCACTTCGGGTTAAATGTGAACGGTGACGCGAACATCGAGAACTGCAACGCGACTGTGTTGTGCTGCGACGGATATGACAGCTTGGCTCAAGAAGCGGCCGCCGCTACAGCCGCCTGCACACTTGTGTGTTCGGTTACTGAGCGCAGAAGTGCGACGTTTGTGAATGGTCGGACTGTACGCAGCATACCTACCAATAGCCAATCGGCCCTTCCTTGGCCAGCGAAAGTGGTTCAGTCTGCAGCGACTGCCAATGCTGGAACGATTCTTTCCCCCATTACGGCTCAGTGTGGGCCAGCTCTTCGTCTCACCGCTTCGGCGTCGTTCCTCACTGGCTCCGCTTGGTACCCTCGTCAGATGAACGTTCGGGAAGGGTTTGATACGAGGTTCGTGTTCCGGATTTCGAATCCGTCGACGGTCTGCAAATCCATGGACGACGTGCTCACGCGATGCCGCTCTCGAGGCGGCGACGGGTTCGCATTCGTCATCCAGAACGACGAAGAAATCAGCCTCGGGTCCGGCGGAATGGAGCTGGGGTACGGCGGGATGAAGAACGCGCTGGCCGTGGAGTTCGATACATGGTACAACTACGAACTGCTCGACGTGTACGAAAACCACATGAGCGTTCATGTTGGACCGAAGAATGAGGCCGTGTACGCCAACCACACGTACTCGCTCGGCTCGACGACCAATCTGCCTGACCTCACCGACGGAGCCCACTCCGTGCGGATTGTGTACGATCCAAACATCGACGAGAACTTGTGAGTTACCTCTCGCGCTGTGCTCGCTTGAAGTCAGTGGCCTAGTGCTCAGTCTTTGTGTGTGTGTTAGTGTATTCGGGGAGAATTTCGCTACGTCCAATCTCGCTGGTGACCTCATCGCCCATGGCGATTGGGGTGCGGGCATCGGAACAATTTCCATTTTTGTGGACGACCTCAACTCGCCAGTACTCGTCGTCCCAATTCGAATGGATGACACGATCGAGCTGAACCACGGTCGAGCTTGGGTCGGGTTCACGGCGAGCACAGGCGCGACGGCATACCAGGCGCAAGACATTCTCTCGTGGTCATTTGAGTCGCTGCGCAAGGAGGTCGCACATCCAGCTCCGTTTACGACAGTAGTCATGTAAACGGTCCAATAGGCAGACGTGGGTCCTGAAGTGCAATGAATGGTGGCCACCATCCTGCTCAGGCGACAGACGTATAATGTACATTTTTGTTGCACCTGATCAGCAAAAGACATATAATGTACATTTTTGTTGCACCTGATCAGCAAAACGAAGCAGAAGTGCAGGAGCTTCAATGATTTACCATCGCTAGTCTACACTAGGCGAATTGAATACAAGTGCGAAAGCAGAGAGTGTTTCGTTGAGTGAGGGTGGCGATCTTCATCTTTGAGCTCGGCTGCTCGAAGGCAAGTTCGACTGTGAGCACGGAGCCGAGACAAAGTATGGGCATGAAGAGCTTGAGCTGGCCGAGCATCAAGCTCGCGGTGTTTTGTTATCGCGTCGGGTGGTGTACACAATCGGCAGCACATGAAGTCGGATCACTCGCGGGTGGAAGCATGGGAAGTGTTAATAACGGTCACCGGTGCCCAAAACTACGGCCACTGCAGAATCCGGGCTGGCTCATCGTCAGGAAATCAAGGTCGAGGAACGCATCGGAAGATCTGGTGATCTGGTTGTGTACAACGAGTACCAGTCGGCGGTTTCTGGTAGTGCCCAAACAAGGAATCTGTGAAGCCGGTGGATACGTGGATACTGGCGATAAAACTGCTTCGTCGAAGGCCAGCGGTGGCTGAGCAAGACAAGGAAGCGTTGAGTGTGTGGAGGCACACACAAGAATTAGATTAGTAAGATGGAGACGACTGTAGCGGGAGCATTTGTTGTGTAGCACCAATCATAGGCGCAGGATCAAGCACCGTTGCCACGTCTTTCCCTTGTTTTCGTTTATTATCGTTTGATTCAAACAATGAAATGGAACTGTTGGTAGTGCTCAATCTAATAAGTATGGACGACGGCCCAACGGGGGATCCCAACTCGTCCATCAAGCGCTCCGCCTTCCTCTTGAAGTCAACTTGTCAATTCTAATCCTCTCCCTCTCTCTTCCTCTCTTCCTCTCTTCCTCTCTCCATTCACTCGTCCCCGACGTGCTTGAGGAGATCGCGGCATACGTCTTAGTAAGAGATGCCATTCGCACGGAGCATCGCCTCCAGCTCGGCAATTCGAGCAGTCGCGGACTCGAGCTCACGCTGGAGCTTGGCTTCGTTCGTCTCATCTGAACGGCTTGTGCGCTTGACAGGTGCCGACGCCGGAGGAGCAGCAGATCCGGTGCGGTTGAGACGGGACACACGCGAAGATCCCGACTTGCTGTTCTTGGCACGCTTCCCGTCAAATGTGATTTTGCCGAACTGCTCAGGGCGCAGCGACATGAGGGACGGCGAGTTATCCGCCCCTTCGATCCACTCGTCTGCGCTCATCGACGGCACACCGGCGAACGTGTCTGGGTAGATATCGTCCTGGAAAGCATCAGACTTTCGCGGCACGTACGCGTGGAGTGGCTCGACGGCGTTGGAAGTGAGCTTGAGGAGGCGTGCGGTCTCACAGCTCATGATGTCGCATGCGCGCTTCGGGATCAGGGCCATTCCACGCGCAGCAGTGGTCGAACGGTATTCGCTGAGTGGGAACGCGTACGGCTCACCCTCCGACATTTCGTAGTAGCGGATGTTACCATCGCCCTTACCACACAGGTACAAGAGGTTCGTGTCCGGGTCGTAGAATGGCATGATCACACCGGCAGCCTGGTCAATGTCGACCTTCTTCAACTCCTTGTCGAGCTTGCGCGGGTCCCAAACCTTGAACTGGCGCTGACTCTGCTTCGTAAAGCCAACGGTCACAAACGTCTCCTTGTCCCCCAAGAACGTCATCTTGACACTCTTGGTGCCACCGTGGGCGCCGTCCTTTACCATGGCCACTTGGCCGGAGCGGGCATCATACAGTCGCACAATCTTGTCCTTGCACGTGGCACCAAGCAAGTTGCCGGTCCAGCTCCAGGCCAGATCCTGCGTCAGGTTTTCCCCGTGCGCCGCCATGGTCACGATCTCCGATCCCTTTTCGATGTCCCAGAGACGAACCGAGAAATCTGCCGACGTACTGGCAAGCACGTTGTTCGCCGTGGGGTGGAAGTTGATGAGAGTCACCTTTCGGCCGTGGCCCTGGAGGTCCACGAGCGGCTCGACACATGTCTCAGTGAGGCCGCCCTCCGGGATGCCCCAGATCTTGATGGTCGAGTCGTCCGAGGCCGAGGCGATGAGGTGTTCGTGGAACGGGTTGAAGTCGAAGTCGAGAATGGCGCCGCGGTGGCCCGAGATGAGCGGGAAGTCGGGGTCGAACTTGCCGTACTTTTCGTACGGCACGACGGCCATGGCGCCGCCGCCGGCCTGGATGGCGACGGCAAAGAACTTGGTGTTGCCCTTGATGTAGTTCTGCTCGCCCGTTGCAGTGGCTAGGCGTAGGTTCGTGTAGCACTTCTCGAGCTTGGCCGGCTCAAGATACACATGCCTGAATTTGCTCTGGCGCACGAAGTGGCTCATCTTGGATCAGGAGAAATGCTGTTGGAGGAACCGCCGCCTACAGACCACACATCGCGTGAGTTTCCCTTCGGCGTTGAACTTGGTCATGCGCTGCGGCTAGCAACCCATTGACCCATTGACCGCGCCTGCTGGTCATGGGAGACGGACGGACGAACGGACGGACAGATGCCTCGGCTCTTCCATCAGCCGCGTCGCCCCATCCGCTCGCCGCCAGCCTCGCGGTTTCTCTCTTCATGAGCGCTTACCTCAGTTGCTGTCTGTCGGCACACGTAGTGTGGGTGAAGGCAGTCAGTCGCTTTGCGATCCAGCAGCGATTCCCCCCGGCCCCACACGGCATTAAACCTCGCAGAAGCTAAGTGTAAAACCTCGCCCAAATCAGTGCTTCTCAAAAACGCACAGTGCGGGATGGCTTCCTTTGGGCACATCTCGGTGCCGTTATCGAAGATGTCATAAAACACAAGTGCATGAACTGATGTTTCGGACCACACGCCTGAAATCAAACAAGAAGGAAGATCGGGCACAGCCGAGATATGACGACGAGAGGCGATGGCGCGGCCACGGGTGCGGAGAAAGAGTCTAAGCGTCGACGCATGGATGGCTCTGATGATAGCAGCGATCGAGGTGGTGTCGCAGCCGCGTTAATCGACCAGAGCGAGTTTGCCCAGATTAACAAAGGTACTCACGGACACCCGAGCCAAAGCTACATTCGGCGGCAGAAAACTGAGGCGTATTCTGCTAGAAATGCAGCAGTATGACGAGATGCGCGAGCAGATCATCAAGCGTTCGCGCGAGATCTTGAAAAGCAGGTTCGATGTGGCGAAGGTTTCTCACTTCCCGCGCTGGATTTGATATCTTGGTCGTCTCCAGCAAGCAATCGATCTACTGTCTCCATCGTGGTGACCAAACTGGCGCAGAGGCACTACTCGTCAAAGCCGAGACCGTATGACACTATCGTCATTCGCAAGCGTATTTACAAAGGGCTTAACGGTAGCTTTTGTAGCTTATGGCAGAGCTCGTTCCGCTCACAGCGCCGAACCCTTCACTTCGTCACGGCGCTCTATCTTCATCACTCGAAGAGTACGCCGAGGCCAAGTGCTTTGCTCACTATTCGAAGACAAATACATTGTTGCCGCTTCGCGAGATGCCGTTGGTAGAAAAGGACGAGTATCTTGGCGGCGTCGCAGACTTCACGGGCGAGTTGACACGGTTCGCTGTCGTGCGCGCCACTGCTCGAGACGAAGCGGCGGTGGAGAAGTGCCGCGCGATGGTCGAAGCCATATCTGGGGAGCTGATCCAGTTCGATTTCAGGAACGGTCCATTGCGGAAGAAGTACGATTCCGTCAAGTACAATTTGCGCAAGCTTGAGGTGAGCCACTTGAGGTTGCAGCGGCTAAGATGTTGTGGGATGCGCGGCGCTCACACGAGATTGCTTGTTCACCCGAAGAATACGCTGTACGAACTCTCGCTTATAAAGTCGACCGGACTCAAGCTTCAACTCGATTCGACTGCACACGAGCCACCCAGCACAGAGACTCAGTGACTCATATCTAACGTGTTGTGGTAGTTCAAAGCTGCTCGTGTCCCGTGCAAACACTGAAAGCCAAACGTGCGCAATGATCAACTCGCGAACAACACTGCAGTTTTGGAGATTCTATTCGCTCGTAAATGTAGCCAAATGCAGAAACAACTGAGCATGTCAGTTTGGGTCGGAGGCTGACCCACTATGTGAGTGGAAATTTCAGGCTCTATCCGAGGAACGATTTCTTGTATCGCACGTGACAGATCTGCGCGACTTCTTCAATCTTCTTCAAAGCCGAGTCCAAATCGGTTTTTGTGTGGGCCGCCGAGATACAGAAACGAACGCGGGAAAGCAATAGAGGGGTCGCCGGGAATCCGACTGTCACCACCGCCAGGTCGCGCTTGAAGCACTCGCGAGAGAACTCGCCGACCTTGCTCGTCTGATAAAGCATGACCGGAATGACCGGGGAGTCAAAGTCGCCGAGCGTGATTACGCCCATGTCAATGAGCTTCTGGCGGAAATAGTTGCTGTTCTCGCGCAGCGAAGCCAGCTTCTGCTTCCCGAGATCGGTGCCGTCCTTGCCATCGATGATGTTGAGCGCCGTCAAGATCTGCTGCGCGATCACTGGAGAAAGGCTCGTCGCGTAGTTGGCGCCGGCGCTAGAGCTGCGTACGAACGCAATGATCTCCTCCGAAGCTGCAATGTAGCCACCCATGGCGCCAAAGCTCTTGGTGAACGTGCCCATGAGAATATCGATCTCGCTCGGGTCAACGCCGGCGTATTCGCAAATGCCACGTCCCGTCTTGCCGAGCGCACCGATGCTGTGGGCTTCGTCGACGTAGGTGTACGCCTTGTACCGTCTAGCAACGTCGACGATGGCGCGCAGGTCCACGATCTCGCCCTCCATGGAGTAGATGCCCTCGACCATGACCATGATCTTCTTCCACGGGCGGTGTGTGCGCGGCTGACCCTCGGCGATCTTTGTGCGCAAGACCATCTCGAGATGCTTGGCGTCGTTGTGGCGAAAGACTGAGATAACAGCGCCGGACGCGCGGGCACCGTTCACGATCGAGCTGTGGTTCATACTGTCACTGATGATGAGCGTGCCCTTGCCCATGATAGCCGGGATCGAGGTCGAGTTGGTGGCGTAACCCATGTTGTACACAATGGCCGCTGGCTTGCCAACGAACGTGGCCACAGCGCGCTCAAGCTCCTGATGGACAGCGGTCGTACCAAACTCCATCGATGGCGTGGTGGACGCAAGACCGTACATCTCGACGGCCTTGAACACGTCCTTGCTGCACGTGTTCATCCAGTCATCGGCAAAGCCGAGGTAGTTGTACGAGCCGAGATTGGTGCAGTGCTTGATGGATCCTTCCTTCTGGTGAAGCGTCTTGTTGCCGTCCACCGAGTAGCGCTCGATCACATCGATGTGGGCACCGGGGCAGCCGGCCACTGGGCGGTTGAACACGTCCTGGACGCGGTGGTAGATGCGATTGGTGTAAAAGTTCTCCCAGGCAATGAGCAGCCGCGCGTAGCCGCGCTGCGTGTGCTCGGACGCATAGCGCGAGCCGAAAACGCGGCCGAGGTAGTCGCGGATGTGGCCAAACGTAATGAGAATGGCCAGCTGCACGTAGCAGAGAATGGCAGGAACCCACGGCACCTTCTCAACGGTGGCGGTCATCTTGGCAAGAGCTGGCAAATGGGAGACTGGCGAAGGATGCTGGCGACGGGCGGAGCAGAATGCGACGACAACGATTACGGTCTTCTTGTCTGTCGGTTTTGATCAGATGCATAGTGGTGTATGGTGGGATGTCTACGCCGCCAGTGTTCTTTGGGCCACCTGAATCCACAAAACCCCACACAGAACAGCCGACTTATTGAGATAAAACCTTAAAAAGACACGAGGTTTTGAGGCTAATCAGCAGATGATGACGAAACTGGGCGTGGGGAGGGAGTCTCGACCGTCCGATCCATGTTGCTGGTCTCGCCAGAGCGAAGGAGTGTGTCTCATGGGAAACGAGGAGATTGACTCACAGTGACTGTGACAGTCAGCGTCATTGAGACCGTCACCGCTGGCGCCGTCGCAGATCCCAGTTGTTCTCATTGGGCATGTACAGTGTCATACGTGACGGCGCGTTGAGGCGGCATCGCGCGCGTCAAGCACCACGATACAGTAGTCCTAGCAGAAGTACATACCCATTCCGTCCGCGGTCCGCCCAGATTCCGATTCCCCTAAGCGGCGCTTGGCTTATCTGAGTCTGAGCCGTCGACATCGTGGAAGAACCAAGGAGGAAATGGCTGTGGGGAGATGGAGGTGACCACGAGGCGGACGCGGTCAGCGCTCGCGCGCCACCGCAAGCGCAGGCTGCTCGAGTCGACGCTCCATGTGTCAGATACGCTCGACTTGAGCGCCATCGCGGAGATTGCTGGCGCCGTCTCGCTCACGCGATTGGCGGAGCAGCTGCGCGCCGAGGGCGACGCTGTTGGCGTGGCTGCCAATACTGGGATCCTCAGCCAAGCGATTCGCGTGCTACGCAACGTCAAGAACAGCATCTACCACCGTGCGATGGCTGCGCGCGCGCTGGGTCTGCTCATGCTGGAGGAGCCGGCGCTCATCGCACGGCTGGGGCTCGAGAGCGAAGATTTGCTGGATGCGTTGCTGCAACTGGTCAACTGCAGCCGGCGCTTCGAGACCCAGAACGCCGATACGCGCCGCGTGCATGTTAACTGCTGCCTCGTCATCTCCATGCTCATGCGCGCGACCCCCCAACAGCAGTCGACGACGGTTCACCAGCGGCTCCAGCTCGTCGTGGCGCTTGATTCGGAGCTGCTCACGATGCCGCCACGGCCGACCGACCCAAGCAGCGTATTTCTTCTCCTAACCATGAATGGCCGTCCAGAGACGTCGGTGGACGATCTGCCAGTTGAAAGAATGTTTCCACTGGAGCCCGTTATCTCGAGAAAGCATGCGAAGGTGGACCCGACTCGGCTGCATTGGCCGCTGCAAGTATCACAGTCGATCACAAAGACTGTTGTACGGAGTCCCTTCTCACCAGCCGACAAGAGTCAAACGATGGGGGCCCCTTCAAAGCCGATTGTACGCGATGAAGACGCGGGGCTCGCCTCCGTCATCGAGCGCCAACAAACGCCGAGCCGCCAGTTCAAAATGGAGCGATTCCGCGTTATCACACCAGCGCTCGTTCCGTCGACAGCTCTCCAGCGCGCTCGAGACAAATTGTTACCGGTGATTTTGCCTTCGCGGCACCAGTTGCAACCCGACGAGATTGAGTCTCACCCGCCTGGTAGCAGAAATCAAATGGAGTCCTCGCCTCGACCTGGCCAAGAGACCGAGGCACTAGCGATTCCGTCCTCTCCACGAACTCCGCCACCAACGTCAGCTTCCCTACTGAAGGGAGACCACATGGTCGAGATCTTGCGGACAGGTCGCATGCCAGTGGCGTCCCTGGAGTACTTTAACGGGCGATTACGAGACGAGCAGGATAGTCGGAGAGCATCGCCTAGTCGTCTGCCTGTCGTTGAGTGGGGTGAGTGGTGCCGTGGCGGTGCTAGCGCCACGCCGAGTCTAGAGCTTTCCTCCACGCTCGATGTTGAGCAAACACCGATATGGCCAAGGCGCTCACAGCCAGCTGGCACATCGTGCCAAGTACCCTCCTCAATCATCAGTCGCAGTGCACATCCGATCGTGGAGGATATCTACACGCCAGAGCACAAACGCGAGCGGCTGCGCGACATCCTTTCGTCGCCCATCGAGCCCTTGGAGCGCAACACCGCGCACTTGCACTCGCTCCACCAGCGCGAGAACACGACGACGATGGCGGCGCTCGAAGTCGAGCTGATTAGTCTGCGGCGGGCTGAGGCGCGCACGCGGCATCGGATGTGCACGCTAATCGAGCAAGAGCGCGACAAGCTGCCGCTCAAGTTTCTGTTCCAGCTGCCGGGCGGCGCTCGATACTGTCGCGACCGCATGCGCAAGGCCATGATGTTGTGGGTGTTGGAGTTCGAAGCGAATCAGAAGCGCATGGCGCTGCTGCAGTGGAAGGCCTGTGTGGAGCAGTGCCGTTTTCGGCTGCGCGGCCGGGCCTACCATCGGCAAGCCATCGAGAAGCGACTCAAAGTTGCGATCGAGTACGTGCTGCGCGGGTACCAGCAGCAGGCCTTCAAAAAGTGGATCGAAACGGTGCAGTTGGCCATTTGGACGGCCCGCGACGGCGCCGCTCGCAAGATCCAGCGCCAAGTGCGGCGCCGTTTTGGGTTGTTGCGGTTTCTTCGCTGGCAGAAGCAGTTTCCCGTCGGTGGGCCCTTTCTTCGCGACATCTTTCTCTCGTCGCCATGCGACGACAGCAGCGTCTGTCGATTCCACATCCCAAGGCGCGTCCGCGAAGAGCGCCGCCGCATCTGGTTCTGCGCCGAGCTTGTCCAGGGCGTGTACCGTATGCGGCGGTTCCGCCGATTCCTGAAGCGCTATCGCATCGCGGCCACCACAATCCAGACGCGTGGCCGGATGCGTATCCAGCGGGGGCGGTATCGACTCCTCAAGAAGCGCATCATCCAGTTCCAGGCGTGGGTTCGCATGCAGCACCACTTTCGAGTGTACCAGACGCTGCGGAACGCGACAATTCTTGTGCAGGTCAACTTCCGGTCGATGCGCACTAGGCGAATGCGCCAGCTCGTCGTCAAGGCGCGGCAACGCGCTCTCGAGTGGCGACTCACGAGTGCGCTGCTTCTTCAGCGCATCGCTCGCGGGTTCCTTGGACGCTGCGACGCGCGCCGCCGCCGACGGGAGCAGGAGGAAATGTTCCACGCCGCGCTGGTCATGCAGCGCGCGTGGTATCGCCGCAACAACGAGTGGTCCACGTTCCTGCTTCTTGGGTGCTTGAGGGAGAAAGAGATCGAGGAGGTCGCGTTTGATCAGCGAGTGCTCCAGTACAAGAAAACCCACATGGCGAAGCGAATCCAGCGCGCGTGGCTGCGCCACTGGCACCAACTGAGAACGCGAGCGGCGGCATTCGCGCAGCGAAACGTGCGGCGGTGGCTCGCGACGCGTTGTGTCGAGCTCATGCGCCGCCAGGAGATTGCCCGCCGCCGCATCAAGTGGTTTCTTCGCGTGCGACTCACCGTGCGAGCTCAGACCGCAACAAGACTCCAATTTTGGTGGATGCGTGCTGTACCCGGGAGGCTTGCAGCACATCTTCGCCACGAAAGGGTCCGGGCGGAGGCAGTTGCTCGAAGAACCCAGTACACGCGTGAGCAGGCGGCTGCAACCACAATTCAAAGCGCGGATCGTGGACGACGCGCCCGGCTTGTCGCGCTCAAAGAGCGCAGTGTGCGCGTGATCCAGAGAGCCGCGCGCGCATTCGTCGACTTGAGGCGGGTCAAGCACGAGATCCGGCGGACCAAGGCGGCCTTCGCCGCTCAGCAGGCGCAGCTGTGGATATCCACTGTGGTCGACATGGTCTTCGCATCCAAGATGGCGAGACTGTCCGCCGCGGCTGTCCAGATCCAACGGTTTGCGCGCGGAAGCATGGGGCGCTCGAAGCTCATGCAGCTGCTGGTTGCAAGCGAGCTCAGTGAGCGCATGGCACGTCGTATCCAGTCGCTATGGCGCCGAAACGCGCAAACTCGGCTGGCCAAGCGCGTGCTCGGCGCCCAGCAGCGACGGCGCGGCAACCCGTTTCGTGCGATGGACTCCATCTCGTACGTGCTGAGGAAGATTGTGGAACGCACGAGTGCGTTGTACGATCCCCGTGATGAGCTACGCGGGCTCCACGTGGCTGCGTGGCTGAAGCGGCTCGGCTTGGACGAAGAGCGATACGCACCGCTGTTCCTGAAGCTCGGCGAAGATGCGATAGCGCAACTGCGTTTGTGTGGCGATGCTGGCAGCAGCTTGCGGATGCTGGAGCAGATGGGTGTGCGTGACGACAACGACGCTCAACTCATGGCGAAGAACTTGTTTGCGGCTCAGACGCTGCGCGACGTCCGGCAACTTCGGGTGAAGCTGGAGCAGCTATGCCGAACGCACCGAGAAGAGGAGAAGCGGGCTGAGTTCATCCAGCGCCAACTCCACGACGTGCAGCGAGCGAAAGCCGATGCGGCCGAAGAGCTCGACGAGCTGCTGACTGAGGCCGCCGAGTTTCGCAATCCGCCGAAGGCACTGCGCGCGAAGAGAGTGAAGCTGTCGGTTCAGCTGGAAAAGGCCCAACAGAAGGAAAACGCCGTCAACCGCAAGCACGACACTGTCCAAATGCGCAGCAAACAACGCAAGAGAGACATCAGTGCGCTGCAGAGTGAGCTGTCGCAGCGCGACAAGGACGAGGTCTCCGCACTGTTCACTCTGCAGAACTTCCGCTTGGTGCAAAACCTGAGCTTGGCGCGCGAGCTCTTCCTGAGCAAGTTTTCAGGACTTGAGACGCGCGCACTGAGCTTCGTAGGCGCGTTGGAGGAGGGACAGGTGTCCACGTGGCAGCTTCTGCGGTTTTTCGAGTCGAACGCGACGGTGGCGCAGGTGAAAGCGGCGATGGCGCGGCTCACGTACTTCAAGTTCGCCGCCGACGTCAAGAAGCACGACCACGCGCGGTTCCAGGCGTGCGCTGACATCGCGCAGTTCGGTTTTGAACGAATCGGCGAGATTCTCAACATTCCTTTGGATGATATGGTGATGGCTGGCCGACCGGACGAAGGCGTTAGCGCGTGCGCTGTGCTCCCGGCGCTGGTCTTGAAGACGGTCTACGACGTCCAGAGCGTGCGGAAGCCGAGAGAGCGGGCGATCATGTGGACAGATCGCGCGCAGGCGCTGGCTCGAATGAGTGCGGTGGCTACGCGCGTGCAGTCGCTGTGGCGCCGTCGCGTCGCCAATCGTGTGATGCTGATGCTGCGGACCACGCGCTTGAAGCTCAAGCTGCGCGACGAGTATCTGGCTGAGGTTCGCGCGGATTACGTGACACCGATCTGGCAGGATGAGCGGGACCGAGAGAGGCACGAGTTCGAGATCTGGAAGAAGGAAGAAGCGCGAGCGACGAAAGAGGAGGCATTGTACGCGATCGTGCGGTATCCGTGGCATGAAGTATGGGACGAGTCGTCGCAAAGCTGGGTCGTGTGTCGAGCGGGAAACCATTATGCGGACGAAATGGAGCCGCAGTACGTGTACGCGGACGAGCGCCCGGTGTACTCGGTGGAGGAGGAGGACGCTATCGTGCGCATACAGGCGCTCGCGAGACGATTCCTCGCGCGTTTAGAGCTCCGCGAGCGGCGTCGCCTGCGCTTGCGAAAGGAGAAGCGACTGCGGATGGAACGCCAGTGGCTGAGCAAAGCGGCCGAGCGCGCTCAGAACATGACGCTGCGGCTCGCGATCGGCGCGAAGGCCGACGCGCGCGTGTCGCTGTGGATCGGCCACCGCCAGCAAGAGCAGCTGAAGAACCAGAAGAGTAAGAAAAACGACTCGCTGGCTTCAACCAAACCAAACGCGCCGCCGGTGCGAAGTCGACGAAACGCAGTGGACAAGGAGCACGAGCAGAAGCGAAAGCTCCTGGAGGCTGAGACCGTACGCGCGTTCGAGTTGCAGCTGACAAAAGGCGCCGCGCTGCAGCTGTGCGACGCGTCGTACCACCGTAGCGTCCGCACCGAGCACCGGCGCCACGTGCTGTTCCCTGCGACCGCGCGTCCTTCCAACGCGCATGCCCACGCGATGCTGGATCTCGTGACGGCGACGCAGACTCTTGAGGGAGCGCTGGCCGCTCAGGCACATGCGACGACGACGCTCAAGTTTACGCGCGTGGTGCTGCCGTTCGGGTGGCGCGAGGTCTCCCCGGTGGGCGGGACGAACAACTATTTCGTCAACTCGGCCACCAGCGAGACCTCGTGGGAGCGGCCGCAGCACACGTTCGCCCACGACTTCGCAGCGAACAAGATCCAAAGCCTCGCGCGCGTGGCGCTGGCGCAGCTCGAGCGCGCGCGGCGGCGGCACGCCATCTCGTTCGTCCAGAGCGTCCACGCCGCGCTGCAGCGTGCGGCCTCGATTGGGTGGGTGGGCTTCGGACTCGAGGGCCTGAGCGCGTCGGTGTTTCTCAGTCGCCTTGGCTTGGCCAAGTACAACACCGCGCTCGCATCCCTGTCCGTGGACGAGCTGTTGCAGCTCTCCGAATGCAAGATGAAGAGGCTCGGATGGACCAAAGAGGAGATGGCGACGCTGCGGGCCAGCGCGCCGCCCAGGCAGCCGAGACGCAAGGCCCCACTCACGTCGTGGCAACTGACGCTGTCGCCCACGACCAAGCACGCCTTCAACTTCTTGCCGACCGAGCGTGCAGTCGAGCAGATCGTGGCTCAGAGCCTGCCCAATCAGCAAGGCCGTGTCGTCGGGCTCGTGCGCGCGATCGTGCAGTCCACGACGCCCATTTCGTATCGCCAACTGGAGATGCATCTGCGCTTGTACGCCGGCCGCCCGGACGACGCCGTCGCGCATATTGGTGACATCGCCTCGCTCGCGTACGCGACGCAGGCGCCAGAGGAGAAACAGATCTTGGCGTTGTACTTGCGCTGCGTCGAGCGCTGCGTCGCCTTCGCCGCCAATCTGGGGCTGCGTGCACTCCGCGAAGAGCTCACGGAGGCGTTGCACGTCGCGGCGGCGTTGTTGGAGACACCACGGCAAGCGAACTACAACCATGGATATGTAGTGACTGCAACCCACAGCGACAGCGAGCCACTCAAACGCACCAACGATACAGCGCCTCTACTCGCCGCCGGCGTTTTGTTATCGCCCGCGACTCCGCTGGCTGCGTCGTCTCGTGACATCGCGTCGCTAGCCGACGCCGCACGCCGCCAGTGTCTCGCCGCGCCCACCAAGGGGCTATGGGAGCACGACGTCCAGTCGCCGTCGTCGGCGCCGAGCGTGTGCTCGGCCGCGCAGGTGGCACTGTTTCTGCGAGAGCAGGCGCTCGAGCGCACGCTGCTCTGGTGGCGCAGCGCCGCCGTCACGCAGGCCACCTTCCGTATGCACCGCGTGCGCGATTGGTATCGTTCAGTGGTGGCCCATCGTTACAGAAGCGTCGTGACGATCCAGAGCGCGTGGCGGTGGTACTGCGCTTTGGAGATGCGGCGCCTGCTCGAGTCGCAGCAGTGCTCGCCGTATGAGCAGCGCTTCGACATAGTGAACAAGTCGTTCTTCTTCGTGTACACGCCCACGAGCGAGACGCTCCTGGAGGAACCTCGTGACGCCACGGGAAGTATGCTGCCGTT
This sequence comes from Pythium dissimile, assembly GCA_023336445.1. NCBI lineage: Eukaryota > Oomycota > Peronosporomycetes > Pythiales > Pythiaceae > Pythium > Pythium dissimile. Next base: position 26,691 of record JAADWZ010000104.1, on the reverse strand, counting down.
CCGCCCGATGGTGCAGGACCGCGTGACCAAGCGGTGGCTCCTGGCGTGGCCGCACCTCGCCCACAAAGGCAGGATGCGGACACCGAGCCATCGTGGCGACGGGGATGGCAACGACTACCACTGGGAGCTCGACGCGGCGCGGTGCAGCGTGTGCTACGCGGAGCGAGCCGTGCGGCGCTGCAACGAGTGCTACTCGACGTCAGGCGACTACGTGGACTTCTGCCTCGCGTGCTTTTACGACCGCCACGACCCGCACGGAGAGCTGGCGTGGCACTCGTTCGCGCCGCTGCACCGGACAGCCACGCGCGCGTTCCACTGCGTCGAGTGCAAGCGCCTGTCGACGCGACGCTGCCTCGTGTGTCGCGAACACTATTGCGAGCGCTGCTTTCTGCGTGTCCACCGTAAGGGCCACACGCGCGCGCGCCACACGTGCGAGCACTACGCGCCCCTGGCGGCGGTCTGCGTGGAGTGTGAGGCCCACGTGGCCTTCCAGAAGTGTCTCGTGTGTCTGGACGCGCTCTGCGAAGCCTGCATGGTGCGCACTCACGCACGCGGCGCCAAGCAAAGCCATGAGCTCAAGCTGCTCAAGCAGCCGCTGGCCGAGGGCCACATCTACTGCGAGCAGTGCCACGCGCGCCGCGGCGACACAGCCTGCTCGTTCTGCGCCATGGCGCTGTGTCAGTTGTGTCTACTCGACCCGGCCAAGCACGGCGTCGCGTGCCCCGAGACGCAGCTGCAGCTCAAGAAGAAGGAGCTGCTGGGCGACCGGCTCTGCGTCGAGTGCGGCAAGCCCGCGGACCGCGCGTGCGTGAGCTGCGGCGACAAGTACTGCAGCGTCAAGTGGATGGGCAACGCCGGTTGCTTTGAGCGGTTCCACTGGAAGGGCAAGCGCGCCGACCACACGTGCGCGCCGCTGTGCAACGCGTCCGCGGAGATGCCGCGCGAGATCCTCGAGCTCGAACAGAAAGTCAAGCAGAAGCGGCGGCGCGACGCTGAGGCCGCCGCGCAGGATGCCAAGGCGATGGCGGCGGCGTTGGTAGCAGCCGCAGATGCGGAACAGATGCAAGCCAAGCCCAAGGCAGCGCCGCGCAAAGTTAAGCGCCGCCGCACGTCGGTGGGCGCGAGCAAGCGGCGGCTTCTGGGTTCGGCGGCCGCGCGGCTGGTGTGCGCTGTCGAGCAGTGCGGGCAGCCCACGCTTAGTGCGGCTGTTCCGTTCTGCGGGCGCCACCTCACGCCCCAGCACGCGCTCGAGGTGACCAAGGAAGACCCATTTGAGGCCGCCAAGCTGCTCGCGCTGCTGGAGAAGCACGGCGGGAAACTACCGGCGGCTCGAGGCCGGGGACGAGCAAGCGGAAGTGGCAGCGGAGGTTTCTGGAAGTGGAAGGCTGACAAGAGCGGAGACGATACAGCGCCGGGAGCAGGCGACAGCGTCGCTGTTGCGCCCACGGCGGCGCCAAAGCCTGCGAAATCAGCCACGATCAAGACCAAGAAGCCACGCGAGAAGACAAATGGCGACGCTGCAGTGTAGACTTAGATACGGAGAGAAGCTGAGATGAACAGAATGAATCAATTGGGAAATTTGTGTTGACATGCAGGGAGATCTACTTTCATTTCGAGTGATACACAGGAACAGAGCCTCCCTCGTCTACTCCGCTTCCTCTTTGATTGCAGCGTCCTTGACATCCGCCGTCTCCTCTTCGGCGTCGCCTACTCCCGCTGCTTGATTCTCGGTGGTGAACTCGCTCTTGACGACGTCACCGTCCTCCACCAATAGTAGCGCGCGAACGACGTCGTCCACGTGAACGTTGTCGGTTGTAGCCTCAGGCGACGAGATATACTCGCGCAGGAGTCCGCGCAGCTCCGGCTCGTCGTGGAGAACGCTCTCGAGCTGTGCCAGCGGGAACGACGGCGTGTGGAGAAGGATGGGGAACGACGCCGGCTGGATCAGCGCCGCACACTTAATGAAACCCTTCCACAGCGCATCGCTGTCTTCTTGCATTTCCCACACACGGCGCGCCACCAGACCTCGAAGCAGCTGCGCAGCTTCCTGCTGGAGCGATGGGAACGCCGTGACGCTGAGGATGAGCGTGCGCAGCGCCAGCTTGGAGACGGGTTCTTCTTGCAGCAGCACGCGGCACACGTGGTGCAGCACTTCGGCCGGGAACGCGTGGCGGTGCTCGAGGCAGAAGTTGATGCCGAGAATAACCTTTTTCTGCATCGTCGCGTCCTGCTTGAGATCGACGTGGTGCAGCGCGATCAGCAGATCGATGGGTGTGAATAGCTGAGGCGGCATGGCTTCGAACACGCGCGTCATCGCCACACTCCAGCGGCTCTGGGGCAACGCCAGCAGCGGCGGCAGCAGCGGCTCCATCGTTTCTTTCGGAATGCTCGATACAATGGGGATCAGAACGGTGATCGAATCCGGAATGTGCTTGTGCGACTCCCACAGAGCCAACACCTGCGCAACCAGCTCGGCGTTCGCAGCGGCTTCATCAGTCCCCGCCTTGGAGCCGGTGCGCGCTGAGAGGATTTGGATGATGTGGCATACGAGCCCAAGAGACGGCGCCTCGAAACCGTGGAGCTGAGCGACCACCTGAGCGCTGCCGCTGCTTCGCTGCTTCAAGTGCTTAATGAGCTTTTCGATGGCCTGGAAGATCACTTGACGCACCAATTCACTCGCGTGGCCGTACGTGGACACCAACCGACCTAGTAGCACAGGCTTCTTAGCGCACAGAGCGACGTACAATTCCAGGCGCCGCAGCACTTCGACCTCATTGTCAAGATCATTTTCGAGATGCGACGAAGAGCTGTCCAGCTCACGCGCGAAGTCGTGAAGCTCAGACGATTGAGCTCGGTCCTGCGCTTGTATCTTCGACAGTCGCTCACGAAGCCGCGCCGAGCGCGGGGCAACGGAGCCGCCGTCCGAGTCGGGCGACTGCACCGCAGCATCTTCCACTTCATCCGTCTGCTCAGCTGCAGTCGCAGTCGTCGCTTCTCCCATAGAGATATCCTCGTCTGCCTCTGCCGAGATAGCATTGGTCGTACGGTCTTCCAGAGATTCCACGAGACGAATCGCGTACTCCTCGATCGGCTTCTTGAGTCCTTCAATCACATACAACTGGTTGGCGACGCACTGGATAGGCTTGCTGCGCGACGAGTCGTCGCTGTCGCAGGTGAATCTCAGAAGCACTTGCAGTGCGGCACCTTCGCACGACTTACGTTCTCGAATCAGTTCCCGTAATACGGTGATCCCAAGCACTGTCCCGCCCGCGCTCTTGTGAGGCTCGGCAAATAGTGACACGATGACACGGATCGCCTCCACAGTCAGCCGAGGCAACGATGCCACGCCACGCCCAAAGAGCTTTCTGGCGCTGGAGGAGCTCAGGTCGATGTTGCGCACAAGTGCGCTGAGAAAATATTCCACGACTTTTCTGTAAATGACGTCGCCTGTCAGCGGTGGGCCACCTTCTTCCGCCGAACTCTGGACCATCTCGGCGGTCACGCGCACATATTCGTGGTGCAGCAGCGCAGTCGCGAGGGGGGTGCGTCGCTCGACGTCTTCCTGGACAAAGTCCAAGATCGTTTGGTACACGGGCGGGAGTTTGGCGTCGTCTTTCGATGGGTGGATCGTGGAGTTGCGTTCGTCGGTGAGTAAAAACCACGGGCTGGACGCCAGTCGGCAGAGCAACGTCTCGCGCAGCGCATCGTCACCGCGGATGCTGGTGCCGTACTCGTTCTCCAGGATGCGCGAGAGCGCGGCAGACGCCATGTCGCGACACCACACGGCCGACATCGGCTTCAAAAACACCTGAACAGAGTTGTCTTCGGCAAGAGACACGAGCGGCTCTTCGACGGTGGTCGAGTTCTTAGAAACCCAGTCACTCGTCTCCTCGACTGCCTCCTCATCGAAAACCGACAGCAGCGACGGTTGCTGGAGGTTGTCGTGGGATTCGCGGCGGCGACGCGGGTCGCGACTGCGGCGGATGCTGGTCTCCAGCGCGAGCACCGACGACGGCGTTGCCAACTTCGCCAAGAGCGACGACATGCGAGCTTTGAGTTCGCTCGGTGCAAGCAGCAGAGCGAGATTGCGAGGTGTAGGCGGCATGTCGGCAGCAAAACCTGCCAAAACCAGGTTGAGTACCGTCGACGACGGCATGTTCACGAGTGATTCCGGCGTGATGCGCTCCTGGCCGCCGGCCATGGCAGTCGTGGCGGGAGCGGCACGGGCACGCTTGGCGGGATCCTGCTGCTCAAATGACTCTGAGATTTGCTCCGCGGTTCGTTTACCGATACGAGCGCGGCGCAGCGATGCTTCCGAGGGCGCGGACACGTACTTACGGCGCGGATCTTTGCTCTTGCTGATCGCTCGGAACGCGCGCTCGCCGTCGTTCAGCGCGATGATGCACTCGGTCACTTCTTCTGCAAGCTCTTGAGCCGCTGGGTGGCTCAGCAGTTTGACTAAATTGGCCTTGAGCGACGACTGCACAGCGCGGTCCGTCGCGCCCGGCGACGTAGGCGCGTGGCATGCGATCAGGGCTGGGATCACGACCGGGATCAGTTGCGGGCGCACGGCGGCGACCAGCGAGAGCGAGTTGATGGCGACGCACAGCTCTCGGCGCGTGAGCTGCGCAACACCCGCGGCCGGCGACAGCAGTCGGTCGATCAGGCGGCGCAGCAGCGTGTCCCCGAGCGCGACGAGCGGCTCGCGCTGGAGCACGGCGTGGGTGCCATCGGCGGCTACGAGGTCCACCGACACGGTGTCGGGCTGCACGTTGGATCGTGCCGGGTCGCGATACACCGACGCGTCTTTGGCCTCGGAGAGCAGCAGCACGGCGCGCTCGAGCAGCTTCCACGCGCGTAGGAACACGGCGGCGCTGCGGTTGTTGTTGTCGCTGGCGGCGGCGGCGACCAGGAGCGGCGTCGTGTGCACGAGGTCGGCGGCGTACTCGAGAACTGCGGCCACGCGCTGCCAGGTCTCCGCGCCCACGTTCGCCTCTGCTGCTGTCGGCGCGGCGACGACAAACTGGAAGGCGTCGAGCAGCTCGCTGGTGACGAGGTCGAGCGCCTTCAGCGCGTTCTTCTCACTGGAGAAGCTGAGCAGCAGCACGGTGGCGGCGGCCTCGAAGAGGTCTTTGAAGAAACGCGCGTGGCGGCGCGCGGCCTCGGCCAGCAGCGCCAGGATAGCCGCCACGAGCGGCGCGTTCTGCTGGTGGAGAAGCGTCTGCAGCAGCGGCACCGCTGCGCCCAGCAGGCGGCCGTCGGGCGTCGGATCGCGGTGGAGCGAGATCTCTTGCGCGCGATGGAGCAGCTCCACCTGCGCCGCGTTGGAGTCGGCAGTCGGCAGCTGCTGCAGTAGCTGCGCCACCTCTTCTTCCAGCCGCGCGACATCCGCCATAGTGGTCGGTCGCTTTGGTCACTTGGGTCGCTTTGGTGGAGTTGAGTCCTGGATAGCGGGAATTCCGGTATTCGTGCTAGTGATAACAGCGTTGGGTGATAGTGAGGTTTCGCTAAGTTAACCTGTCTGGTACCGGTATTGAAGAATAGGGATTACCGGTACACGTGGCGCTAGCATTTTGAAGCCCAGCTGTACTGTAGTTGGGAGGATATCGACAAAGGAAGTGAAGATGGCAAGCGCAGTGCTGGGCAACCAGCCGCTGGTGATCGACAATGGCAGCGGCGTGATGAAGGCGGGCTTCGCTGGTGGGGAGACGCCGCAGGTGGTATTCCCGTCGTTCGTTGGCACCACCAAGCACACGCGCATGATGCCCGGCGGGCTCTACGAGGGCGGCGACGTGTTCGTGGGCAACAAGGTGCAGCACCACCGCGGGCTCTTCAAGATCCAGTACGCCATGGAGCACGGCATTGTGACAGACTGGAACTCGATGCACCGGATATGGCAGCACGTCTACTCCAAGGACATGCTTAACGTCAACAGCGAGGACCACCCCGTGCTGCTCACCGAGGCGCCCCTCAACCCGGTGCAGAACCGCCAGCGCGCGGGCGAGGTCTTCTTCGAGGCCTTCAACGTGCCTTCGCTCTTCGTGTCGCCGCAGGCCGTGCTCAGCCTCTATGCCTCAGGCCGCACTACTGGCGTGGTGCTGGACGTCGGCGATGGCGTCACGCACGTCGTGCCCGTGTATGAGAGCTTCACGTTGCCGCACGCGATCACGCGCATGGACGTGGCCGGCCGCGACGTCACGACCCATCTGCAGCTGCTGCTGCGCCGCGCCGGATACAACTTCCAGTCGTCGGCCGAGCGCGAGGTCGTGCGCGAGATCAAAGAAAAACTCTGCCACGTGGCGTTCAACCCGACCAAGGAGGAGCAGCTCGAGGCTGAAAAATCGGCCGGGGTCAAAGACCTGCTCAGTGCCAAGAACAAGAATGTCGCACCCTCGGCCGATGACGCCTCGGCCTACTATCTGCCCGACGGCACGGTTCTTAACGTGAGTGGCTTGGATGTAGCGGAGACTTGGCGTACAAGTGGACTGACGCGTGGGACGGTTGACATGCATGTTACACCAGATTGGCCCGGAAAAGTTCCGCGCACCCGAAGTGCTCTTTCGTCCTGAGCTCATTGGCTCGGAAGGCGGAGGTGCGTGCATTTCAGCGTGTCATCACCACAGCATGAGGTCATTTATGGGGATCAACTTTTGTGATCTGCTCTTGTGTCTGTAGGTGTTCACGAGTGTCTTGTGCAATCCATCATGAAATCGGACATGGATCTGCGTCGTACATTGTTCTCGCAGATCATCCTCTCAGGTGGTTCGACACTCTTCCCTGGCTTTGGCGACCGTCTGCTGGCTGAGGTGCGCAAGAAGGCGCCTAAAGACATCAAGATCCGCATCTCGGCGCCGCCTACGCGACTCTACTCGACGTGGATCGGCGGCTCCATCCTCGCGTCACTCGCGACGTTCAAGAACATGTGGATCACCAAGGCCGAGTACGAGGAGTACGGACCGTCGATCCTTCACCGGAAGGCCCTGTAGGTGCTGACGAGGCGAAAGGCTCGGGTTACTAAAGATGGGAGTTTTTGGTGTTTCGTCCGAGTGTAGACGATCTTCGCTCGTGAGGTCCAGCATTGAAACGCAAAGACATGTTGCGTGCGTTCGTAGAAAAAAATGTCAAGCTTGTGGTGCTTTGAACTCGTCCATTTCCCATTTCTCTGTCCCTGCGGCGTATAATACTACAGTGCATTCGCAGACGTGGAGCGCAGTCGGTGGCGCATCACCATCGTGGCGGTTCCCCACAGCAGCACGCCCCAGATGAGCCACAAGATGGGGAAAAGCAGCACCCGCTTCAGTCCCTCGTGGTCCAAGTGACAGTCAGGATTGAGCACGGGGCGGCCGTGGATTTCGATCGTGCCACAATGTGGCGCCCACGTGTCTTTGAGCCAGCCGAGGATGATGGGCGAAGGAACATCACCCAGTACGTGGATCACGAGCGTGTTGGCGGCGATCGCCATCGCGTGGCGAGACTCAGGGAAGAGCTCCATGACGGCGATCGTCTCGGCTGGGGAGAGCGCGCACAGGAAGAAGAAGCATACCGCCATGATGCTCAGGAACGCCACGCGTGACCTTGTGAACGCCATCATCGCCAGCGCCATCACGAACGCGGCGGCCAACAGCCAGAAAATGATCTGTACTGACGTGTAAGCACGCTGGTCGCTGCTCGCCGCAATGCCGCGCTGACGTGTTAGTTTATCCAGCAAGATCCCACCAATGGGCGTGCCGAATGTGCCGGTGACTACGATGAGCCCGCCGAACGCGGTCGCGACCTGGGTCTCCTTCTCGTACATGCCCAGACCGATGAGAATGACGGGGCTGAAGACGCTGAGCGCCGCGAGCGAGAACGTGTACGACGCGTGGCCCAGCACCACGAGTGTGAACACGGGGTCGCGGAAGATCTCCCACCACCCAGCGAAGAAGCCGGCGGCGATCGGCACTCGAGGCTGCGGCGTGCTGAGCTTATCATTGGCACAGGCAGCCGGCTTGTGCTTGTCGTGGTGGAGCATAGCTTCAACGAGCGCATCAGGCGCTTCGAAGACGTTGTCCTCGCCTGGCACCGTGTCTAGTTGTTCTGGAACGCAGTAGAGGCACGCCATGATGAGCGCGACCATGACCAGTGCTTCGAGGTAGAAGGCACCGGCCCACGTGAGACTCGAGGCAGCCACGACCGAGCTGTAGATGTAGCCCATGGCGGTTCCTACGGTGATAGACGCCAGGTACATGCCCATCCAGAGTGTGCGGTTGTGCTTGGGCGCGTGCATGTTGATGAACGGCGTGGCGTTGCACTGGAACGAGGCCTCGCCCACGCCGCTGAGCACGCGGCCGAACATGAGGAAGTAGTAGCTGTCCAGCGCATGCGCGAGTCCGCAGCACGCCACCGCGACGACCCAGACCGACATACCGAACGCGATCATGCGGAACGGACGGCACTTGGTCGCCCAGTAGCCGAAGACCATGGCGCAGACTGAGTAGCTGGCGATGAACGAGGACGCGAGCAGCCCGAGGAAGAAGCTCTGGCGCGTGGGCTCCACGTGCAGCGTGCGCGAGATGAAGCTCTGGAACTTCTCTGGCGAGCCCGGGATGATGCCGCGGTCCACGTAGTTGAGCAGGTTGATCACACACAGCAGCACGATCACGCCCTGCTTGCCCAACAGCACCAGCGAGCACTGGGACGGCGCGCTGGCCCCGCGGTGGAGCCACGTGAAGCCAACAGCCTCGTGGCGCTTGCGTCGTCGCTCGTCGCGCTTTGCCGGCGGCTGCCCGTGGTGTGCGAGCAGCGGCGACGCCAGCGACAGCGTGCTGTCGGTGGCGACGTCGTCGTTATCTGCGTCATCTGCGTCGTTGGTGGGGTTGGTGACGGAGACTTCGATGACAGCGGCGGCGGACGCAGGTGGCACGTAGCTGGAGGCGACGCCACTGCCGCGGCCACCACCGTTGGTGGACACGCGGTGCCGCGGGCTACCGTCCGTGCGGTCTGTCATCCTCCAAAGGCTTATCCAGAGAGAAAGAAACCTGATGAGCGAGTGTGCCGAATACAAGCCCCGTGGCCACTCAAAGTGTGAGTAGGGTACTGTACCCGACCAGGTGCAATCTGGATCGGGAACATGACGCATGGGTTCGTTTTCTATTGTGTGTATATGGTACGGTGCAGTGCGTGGTATGTGTAGTGTAAGTGGCTCAAGCGTGTGTTAATCAGGCTGTGTCATCCTAGAGGGCGGGCGCGGGGCTTTACTCCCACTCGATTGTGGCCGGCGGCTTGGACGAGATGTCGTACACGACGCGGTTCACGCCGCGCACCTCGTTGATGATGCGGTTCGACATGCGGCCCAGCACCTCGTACGGCATGTGGTACCAATCGGCGGTCATGTAGTCGGACGTGGACACGGCGCGGACCGCCACCACCTTCTCGTACGTGCGTCCGTCGCCCATGACGCCCACCGACTTGACCGGCAGCAGCACGCAGAACGCCTGTCCCGTGGTCTTGTAGTGGCCGCTGCTGCGGAGCTCCTCGAGGAAGATGGCGTCTGCCTGGCGGAGCGTGTCCAGCGCCTCCTTGGTCACCTCGCCAAGCACGCGGATCGCGAGGCCCGGGCCCGGGAACGGGTGGCGCCAAACGCTCTCCTCGTCGATGCCCAGCGCCATGCCGAGCTCGCGCACCTCGTCCTTGAAGAGCTCGCGCAGCGGCTCGATGAGCTTGAGATGCATCTTCTCCGGCAGGCCGCCCACGTTGTGGTGCGTCTTGATGGTCGCCGACGGTCCTTTGTACGAGATACTCTCGATCACGTCCGGGTACAGCGTGCCCTGCAGGAGGAAGTCGACCTTGCCGATGCGCTCGGCCTCCTCCTGGAAGAGATCGATGAAGAGGTTGCCGATCGTCTTGCGCTTGGTCTCGGGCTCGGTCACGCCCTCGAGCGCCGTGAGGAAGCGCGCAGACGCGTCAATGCACTTGAGATTGATGCCAAGCTTCTTCTGGAGGCGCTCCACGACCTCTGTCGACTCGTCCTTGCGCAGCAGTCCGTTGTCGATGAGCACGGCGTGGAAGCGGTCGCCCAGCGCGCGCTGGAGCAGTACAGCGGCCACCGACGAGTCCACACCTCCGCTGACGGCGCCAATCACGTGACCTTCCGGGCCCACGAGCGTGCGCACCTCCTCAATGAATGCATCAGCGATGCTGCGCATGTCCCAGTCCGTGGGCGAGCCGCAAATCTGGACCACAAAGTTCTTGAGGATGTCCTTACCCAGTGGTGAATGGGTGACCTCCGGGTGGAACTGGATACCGTAGAACTTCTTGGCCACGTTCACGATGGCGGTGTGCTCCGAATTCTCGGTGAACGCAATGTCCACGAAGCCATTGGGCACGGACGTGAGCTTGTCTCCGTGGCTCATCCACACCTGGAACTCGGTCGGGAGGCCAGCGAAAAGACCGCCGCAATCCACATCCGTCTTCTTGTGAACGATAGCCTTGCCGTACTCGCGGCGGTCGCACGGCGCGACGACGCCCTCGTTCGTGAAGGCTAACTCCTGGAGACCGTAGCAGATGCCGAGCACCGGGAGCTTGAGCTCCTCGATGAGCTTCCAGACGCCGGGCGTGACGTGCGGAGCGCCCTCATCGAAGACCGAGTTGGGTCCACCTGAGAGGATGATGCCCGTGAGCTTGTGCTTCTTGAGCTCCTCTGCCTCAACAAGGCACGAGTACAGCTCGCAAAAGACGTGGAGTTCTGTTGATTTCAAAGCAAATTGTCAGCGAGCAGGCCACTTCAACCAGCGCGCGGGCGAGCCAGCAGCCCACGTACCACGCACGCGACGCGCGATGAGGTGGCTGAACTGCGAGCCGAAGTCGAGGATCGCGATCTGCTCGCGGTTCGTGACGGGGGAGACCTCGGCCATGGCTGCTGAGATGGGATAGCGTTGGGAAATGCGCGAATGGGCGAGCGGTTGCGCGCGTTCCCAGCGGTGGTAATGCACAAGCGTCAAAACCACCAACTGACGTTCGCGCGCCCCAGCCCACCCATGTTGAGCAGCATTCCCACCAATAAACAGGCGCAAAATTCTCTTTCTGGCCAATCCGACGATAAACCCTAATCCATGTGGATCACCAAGCGAACTCCTTCCTTGGAAGACAAATGAGTGGTGGCCTGTTGAAGTGCCTCGCGGGCGAGAGGGGAGATGTGCGGGAGCTGGCGCAGCACCACCGACTCGAGCCGAGATGAGCCTGCTCCCATCGCCAGGCGCACCAGGGCGGGTGCCACATGCGTCTGCACGCCGCGATCCGAGAGCGCGTTGCCGCTGAGCGACAGCACGCGCAGCGACTCGGAGCCGACCAGTGCCTGCGCCAGCGCCGCGCACGCACCGTCGCCGATGTGGTTGCGGCTCAGGTCCAGCTTCCGGAGCAGCTTGGAGCAGCATAGCGCCTCGGCAATGGCCGCCGCGCCGGCGCTGCCGACACCGCAGGCCTCGAGCACGAGTTGTTCGAGCTTGCTGTGGCCGTGGCAGATCGACACGGCCAACGTCACCACTGCCGCGGTACTCAGGTGGATGTTGCTGAGTACCAACGATGTGACTGCACTGCCTGGGTGCTTCAGTATACAGTGGAGAGTTGCGGCGTGTGCGGCGCTAAGCCTGGCATTGCAGAAAATGATCTTCTTTGCAGGATTTGGGCGCTCGGTGCTCGCCATGGCGTCGATGACGAGCTCCACAAGGACGGAATCGCGGTGGTTGTAGTTGTCTCCGCCGTCCACGATGATACTGGATGCGAATCCTATTAGTTGCTGAAGCTGATGGTTTGGAATAGCTGACAGGCCGCCTCTGTGATGAGAGTTGGTTTAGACACAAGTAGCCGCACTTCAAGTGAGTGAGCCAAACGTACGTCAACGAGAGCTGGAGAATCCCCGACTGCCGTACGCGGTTCAGTAACGTGTAGAAGAGTAGTGACGGTAGCTCTGCGCGCTGGACCATCAAGTCGTCACTGTGAGTGAGTTCTACTTTTGAAAAATTCATGAAACCTCGACCCCGGTCGTACCTGCTCGAGCGTTTGCACCGAGGTGTAGCGATGTTGGACGTCTTTCTTCATCGTAGCAATCCGCCATTTGTCCACGGAATCTAAACCGCTGTTGCACTTGGCCGCTTTCCTCATCGCCATGACGTACTTCTCAATCATGCAGCTCTCCCACTTGCGGAAGAACCGTTCGAGTGGCTTGAGGTGGATCGATTCAAGCAAACGCGCTCTCCCAGCTCTCTTGTTCAACACTCGCTGAGCTTGTTGTTTGGCGACTCGAGATCGGTACATGCGCTGGATGCGCACAGCTGCACCCGTCTGCGTGTCACGATCTGTTAGTGTCACCACGTGCCACTCTTTGAAACTTAGCGCAAGCAGCAGGAGCAGTTTCTTGGACGCAAAATCCGCAGCCCGTGCTTTCCTCATCTCGCGTTTGCTCAAAACAAGACGGTAGCGACGATAAGTGAGCCATTTTTTAGCTGCTCGCTGGATTCGGCGCACCATGCGGTCGCGGCGCCACCGCTTTGCTTGAACTTGCTGCTTCAGCTCGCTGTAAAACAGCAAACCCATGGAGCGGAAGTTGGCCTGCAGAGTGTGGAGAATGGCCCGCTGTCTTCGTAGCTTAAGTAGCGCCAGAGTGAGTCGCTGCCGCTTCCGCGCCTTGCGCAGCCACTTCTGGATCTTGATCGCAGCCCGCGCTCGCTCCATGCGCATCTGCTCGGGCAGCTGCGCCAGCAGTAGAAAGCAGACTCGCTTGACATACGAGTCGGGTTTGCCGCGCAGTGTCATCCCGGGTTCCCCGAGAATGCGATTGCACTCGGTGAGAAATCGCACGCGCTTCCTCGCTGCAAAGCCTCGATACACACGCTGCAGAACAACAGCAGACGCCTCCCGAAATTTCCAGCTTATCTCCACGAAACGCACCATACCCCCAAAGACGATGCGAAGCAATTGCTTGGTCGAGCGTACTCGTATCGCGTCCACGACGTTGGCGACTCGACGTCTCCGTGACCGTAGCTTCCGCACATAGCGACGAGCAATCAGGCCGCGGCCGTGGCGCTGGATGGTCACAGCAGAGCGATACTTTTGCATGCGATGCCACAGTGCGTTCGACGCGAACGCGTTCCACGATGTGCACAGCCTTTGAGCCGTTTTAGTTGACAGAAGTTGGAGCATCAGCTTTTTTGCGTTTTGATGGCGACGCAGTTCATGTCGGTGGCGCTTTCGCGCCAAGTGGTGTCGCCAAGCCCCTTGGATTCGTCGTGCTGCTTGAATCTTGATCGTCCTTCGCGTGGTGGAGAACTGCTTCAATTTGAGCCACGAACGCCGTTGAGTTGTTGTCGATCGACGATCCAAGCACACGGAAATGATTCGCTCCTGCCGCCTCTTTGCATGAAACAGCCTCGCATGGAGTTTTCGACTCAAGTGGCACCGCATCTGTCTCTGGATCACGCAGGCAGCTTCTCGTCGCTCTTGATGTAGGAGATTCACGAACTGGTGCCATCTCCCAAAATGTTGCTCCTGTTGGGTGGTTGATCGATGCAAGGCAAATGACTGAAGAAGAAGGCTTTGTTTGGCTTGTAGACCTCGGCGCAGTCGAACTTCTCGCTTTGCGCTGGAGATTTTGTGGAGTGACTGGATCTTCACCGCCGCCGCGTTTCGTTGACGGAGAATGATCAACCAATCTTCACACGCCATGCAGTTGTTTTCGTTCTGTTCTCGCTCGCGGCGGGCGTCGACAAGCTCCACGGCTCGACATCTTGCGCGGTGTTGCCTCCACGCACACTGAATCGCCAAAGCGGTACAGCGCCGTTTCTCGTCCATCAACTTGCGCTGTGATCACGACCCAAATACGTTAGTTGATCACGTCAATCTGAGCTGAGCCACTCAGCACGTACAGTAACCAAGCGCCACGCGACTCGCAGCCAGTACCCCCTCATCACGGATTGGATAACTCTTGCATTTGCTTCTTCGACCTCAAACTGCCGACTCCAATCCTCACTCATTCGCGTGAGTAGGTAGCGACAGTGATCAGCCCAGTAATTAGTCTGAAGGGCTGTGGCCACAGCCTCAACAGCCCGACCGACGTCCCCTATGCGATACCGACACACACCTTCCAAGACGAGAAACTCTCTTGGGATGGAGTGGCCGCGCCTCTGGACGACGTCCATAACTCCACACACTAGAAGCGGGAAATTCTGTGCCGCCAGCTTGGTCACCAAGTCGAGCCACGTCCAGCTGTCTTGAAACCACATCTGGACTCGCTGGCTTTCGTTCTTATGAGAGGTTTTGTAGATATGGTGGGCTGCTTTCTCCGAGCTCGTCACTGGGATCATCCCGATCATGGCCCTGTACGCCTGGCAATATGTCTCCCGCATGTGATCTCGCATGCCTTCAACGCTTTCCAGCTCAAGAGCGGCAAGCAGGTGCATGTGGTACGCGAGCAGCTGAAAGGGCGGCTTATCGACCACATACTGGAAGTATTGGGCGCTCTCGCGGTGCTTCTGTAGAGCTTTTGCCGAGACCGCGCTGAGGAAGATAGCCTCATGGATGCACGAGTGGTGTGTATATCCTTCGACAAGGAGACTGCACACGGATAATGCTCCGCGATACGACTTGAACTCCAAGTAGAGCATGACCATCTTGGTAAGCAGCATCGGCTCCTTGTTAGACGGGAATTCCATCGCAACAATAAATGAATTGTACACTTTCTAACAGAAAATCACCGTCTTGTGAATACCACCAACTGCCGCCACAGAGCAGATCAAGAAAAGTCGTGCATACCTGTAGAATCAATCCGCCCAGTGGCGAGCCGATGACATGGTTGGCATCACAGTTGATCGACCTGGACTCGTCTTTCTTGTGGAGCTGGGTCACATATTGATGCCATACTTTGTATTGCGCGGAGGCAAGTTCGTTCCAAAGAACGTCCGAGTCACCCTCTGCCTGCCACACAACGAAAGCAATCAGCGACGCAAGATTCAACCGAGAAGGCTGCTTTCCGGCGCCAAGCCACACTTCAAGAGCCTGCTCGAGCAATACGATGGCTTCGTCGTATCGTCCATCGTGGCATAGTTTTCGTGCCGTGATCGCGTTTGTCTGCGCCCCTTCGAGCCTGATTTCTTGGACGGAGGACATGCGTCTGATGCAGTGTGCCCATGACAAGATAGCTCGACGCACTTCATTTACAGTTCGAATTGCGTGGATATTAATTATTTTTAGGTGTTTTGGGTCTCCACGGCCACCCTCACCTGCGAAATGAGGTTGAAGTTGTCGATCTCGCAGATAAAGCTCATCTGGGGGCTCTCGACTGCTATTGATTCAATACCTTCCACGTTCTCGAATAGGGTGGTGGCTGCTTTCTGCGCCTTGGCGAGTGTTGCTGCTTGACGCGCACTTGTACCCTGCGGAAGATTGCGCTGTTGGTCGTCCAGTTCGAGTTGCTGCGACGATTTGCTAAGCTCGTCGTCAAGCGAACAGAACAAGCTATGACAGACAAAATCTCGTTCATGTTCCACGTGCTTGGGACTCGCAAACTTGCACAAATCAGCAAACCAAGTCGCCAGCGACGACACATTTTCGAGTCCCTGCCACCAGCGTTTTCCGAATCCAGCCGCTCGCAGTAGCTCGACAAGGCTTCGACAGTGGAAATCACAGCTGAAGTCGACTAAACTTCGCAACATGAACAATGCACTTTTCAAACTGGTGTCCCCCCAACGCTTCGGGCTACAGCTTGATTCCAAATGCATCAGCTGAAGCTCATCAACCGTTACGTTCACAGAGCAAATGCCGCGAAGCTGGTGGGAAAGCGATCCTACTCGACAGTGTATGAATTAGCTCAAGTCCACTCTACCCTTTATCATGGTCCACTCTCACCAAGTCCGAGCTTCTCAACTAGCAGTCGAAAGTCGTGACTGGAGCAATGTTCAAATAATTTGATAAAGTCATCCACCGAGATATCTGTCCGGTCACCAAATAGCTCGCTAAACGCAACATCGTTGAACGCTCGCTCTTTCATCGCCTGCGCATATATATTGAAGTCCTGAAACAACAAAAGCAGAGAGATAAAACCATCATCTCCCGCACGAGTGGAACCAGCTCAACAACCTACTTGCAGTGTCCAAAGTCCATCGTTGTCTTCGTCGTATTGCGTAAAAAGCGCACGGAGGAGATGATCCCGTTCTTCTTGCCTCACCAAATCTGAGAACGACGAGACGACCTTTGTTGCGTTTGATATGATTTCTTGGATTGACACGTCGAAGTCCATCGAGACATGTATATTGCGAATCAAATTCGAAAGGCGACAGCCCATGTCCGCCTGCAATTGATAAAGTAAGACGATTTCGCTCCAACTGGGCGCCAAACTATTACACCCACCTCGAGTTTTTCCAACCAATTGATTCTCAGCCACATGCGCAACCAAAGACACCGCGCAGCCGGTGTGGATTCCTTCACTGACGCTGCCGTCCATGAACACCACTGATAAGGATTAATGATGGGGGATACTTCAAATTCGCAACCAACCTTCACAACTCTCAACAGCGAAGTTCATACTGCTCTGGATAGATTCATCAGAGAGAAAACGTTCCACCACAGATGCAGACTCGATCGCTTCTTCGTCTATATGAAACAGCACACTGAGAATATGCCGCAACTTGATTGAAGGATCACTCCTCATGTTCGCACCAGTGAGGTCATTCCTCAACTGAAGTCCAACCGTGATGGCTAGACGCTCGTCCGCATCAAATTCGTCCTGATCAGATGGAAGCGACGGCTCTCCCTCCCATGGTTGTCGCTGATAAGCGCGCATTCTCAAGCGCAAATTTGGTTTAATGTCTGAATCAACGGGGTCTTGAACCTTTACATCAATTTGGGGAACGACCTTGGCAGCATTCACGTAGGCATTGAAACTGATGTTGGTCTCTCTCGCTCCTTCAAGTGGATGGAACTCCAGCTGCGGCACAGAATTTTCGATCTTGGTTGACGAAATGTATAAACGTGCCCAAAGTGCTTTTAGGCACGCGAATCGATTGTCGCACGCGGTGACGAATGACTGCCACACTGAAGGTGTGCTCATGTATGGCTTCATCAGCCATGGCCGCAACAAACGAAGAATATCGCTGCTTCTGACGCATCCGAATTCATCCGCGCCAAGTGAAGACATGATCCGTTGAGCCTGCAGACATGAACTGTGAAAATGAACCACATCATCCGATTGAAAACCAAGATACCTCGTTTTCTGGGAGAGCAAGTGAACCGTCCGAGACTGCGTGGACAAGGCGGCAAAGCGTGCGGGTGTCAGCGTGCATCGTTGCGAGTGGTGTCAAAGTCATCTCGTGGGTCTCATTTTGCGATTCGTTGGCAATTTCTTGTTGTTGAACCGATGATGGTGGTAGCAAGATCGCATGTAGCTTTCTTAGACTTGATTCCGAGCTCGGCAATTGTGTTTTCCGTGAAGGTAATTGCGACTTTATCGGGGAGTCTGGATTTTGTTGTTTTGGTTTGTCACGAGACTGGGATCGCGAGGCCTCTAAACAAACAATTGAGAGGTTCATGCTACCGAGGGGGGAAACAACCAAAAAACTAAATCTCACCGGCACAACTAGTTTGCGACTCACTTGCTGCGAGGCTTTTGAGCAGTCGAACTTGCTGGGTCAGTAGTGCATCTGAACATGTTGCTGATTCCTGCAAGCTCCATGCATTCGGGTCAGCATTTTCCTTCGTCTGAGACAAACTCAAGTCGCTCACATTGTCAAGGTCGTTCATGAAGAAGACAATCTCTGAGTCTGCGAGCGCCTTCTCGACGAGGTTTGCTCGACTAATTTCTGACGATTCACCAACGAGTCCTATTGCGAATGGCGATATTCGTGAAGAAGTACGCATCTTGTGAGGCGATTTCACTCACTTCGTGCCAATTGAAGCAACGACTCATCGTCAACGGACAGGACCGCCTTGAAGTCGCTTAGTCCTCGCGCTGCCGAGCCCAGGATCATCGCCACTTCGCAGGCATTTAGGGTCTTCAGGCCATTGTCTAGCAAGGAAACGAGAACTGGGTCCCAAAACGCACACACACACACACACACACACATTTGAGTTGGTCGGCGAGGGAGAGCAAGATCATCAGAGCACGAAATGTGGCGCACAGTCGAACTTCGCAGCATTCTTGCCATTAGTGGCCATCGTCAACCCTGCGAAAAAGTCCAATGCGACAATTCTCTGTCGTTGGTTTGTGTCGAGGCAGTGAAACGCGCGCAGCAGCCGCTCCTTGTCCTTCCGGTCGTCGCCACCCGCCACGCGCCCTGTGACGATGATCCGGAAGACGGGAAACGTGAGGAAGAACTGGCTCTGCGGGTCGCTGGCCCTGCGGCGATAGACCTCCTGTTGGTAGCGCGCGTAGAAGAGTTCGAGCTCGCTCCACGTGCGTGGCATTACGGCCTCGACCTCCGTGCGTGCGGAGCCCTTGGTGTGCTTGGCGCCCATTTGGCACGTTGAAGTGGGGGGGGGGGAGCTGGAGACTGAAAGTGGCACAGTGCGCGACGCAATAAACTGAGCAGAAGCATCACCCAGTGGACTACCATCATTCTGCCTGCTGTAAGTGGGAAACGAGAAGAAGAAGGCGAGTCGCCGCGGCAGGCGCAGGCAGGTGGGCGTCATGGAGAACAAGTTCATCCCGCAGGCGATTGAGATCGTGACGCTGGCAATCAATGAGGACAATAAGAAGAACTACGAGGAGGCCTTCGGGCTCTACAAGAAGGCGCTTGAGCACTTCATGGTTGGAGTGAAATGTGCGTTTCTTACATTCGGCCGCGCGGTGCAGACGAAAGATTCACGTCACTGATAGATTTAGTTGGATGGTAGATGAGAAGAACCCGACGTCTAGAGAGATCATCATGAAGCGCGTGGAAGGATATATGACCCGTGCTGAGCAGTTACGGACGATGCTCGAGAAGGCCAACGGCCCTAAGGTGATCGCAGCATCTGGCGCGGCCGAATTGGAGAAGTAAAAAGGACTTTGCGGTGGTTCGACGCGACGCAAAAGATATTAACGATGTGTGTTGCTCGCTTTGTGCGTAGGGGAGACAAAAGCGATGGTGAAGACGAGACAGATGCAGAGACAGCGAAGCTGCGCGGCTCGCTTGCTTGTGACGAATGCATTGATCAACTCTTCGAGTCCTGGCTGGCGGTCCCTGACAATGTTCTGACTGATTATGTAGCCGCTGTGATCTCGGAGAAGCCGGACGTTAAATGGGATGATGTTGCTGGTCTGGACGCTGCGAAAGATGCACTCAAAGAAGCCGTGATCTTGCCGGCGCGCTTCCCACAGCTCTTCACTGGGAAGCGGCGCCCGTGGAAGGGGATTCTGCTGTATGGTGTACGTATTCGCCGATTATTCGTGTCCAATGAGCTAGAATCTTACGCGTTTATTGAACTTGCAGCCACCGGGAACAGGCAAATCCTATCTGGCAAAGGCTGTAGCAACCGAAGCGGACTCGACGTTTTTCGCTGTATCCTCGTCGAGCCTCGTTTCCAAATGGCAAGGCGAAAGTGAAAAGTGAGTCGTCGTGAGGTTGTCATCATCGCTGGCTTTCTTTTGATCGTGAATTGCTGATAGACTCGTCAAGAACCTGTTCGAAATGGCTCGTGAGAAAAAGCCTGCCATCATTTTCATCGACGAAATCGACTCCCTCTGCTCGAATCGAACTGAAGGCGAAAGTGACTCTACGCGTCGCATCAAGACTGAGTTCTTGGTTCAAATGCAAGGCGTGGGTAACAATCACGACGGTATCCTCGTGCTCGGTGCGACAAACGTCCCGTGGGAGTTGGACCCGGCTATGCGTCGTCGGTGAGTGCATGCCTGGTATGCCAGCTGAGAACACCCCGTGTCTAAACCAGTATTGAAATGGCCCGCCTTTCATAGATTCGAGAAGCGAATCTATATCCCTCTTCCGGAGACCGAGGCACGAGAGGTTATGTTGAAGCTACACCTTGGAGATACCCCTCACGCTCTAACGCAGCAAGATTTCGAGACCATAGCAAAAAACACGGATGGGTACGTGTTCAAGTATTGTGCACTAGGAGGGATATCCATTTGTTCACACTCTTTGTTTTAGCTGTTCGGGTTCCGATATTTCTGTTCTCGTGAGAGAGGCGTTAATGGAGCCATTGCGAAAGTGCCAACAAGCTCAGTTCTTCACTCGGGTGAGCAGCTTAGTTTGCAAACGGATAGCCATGGAATCGAGTCTAAATGATTCGTGTAGTGTGATGACAAAGCCGTCCCTCGACCGAACGGTACATTCATGACACCCTGTGACGATGACCCTCCCTGCGCATACTGCCACATGAAGCTCTCGTCATGTCCTCGCGAGTGCGCTGAATGCAAAGCGCCATGCCGCCGGTGTGGATCGCTTCGCATGCGCCTGTACGATTTACCAAGTCGTGGATTTTCTGATGACAAACTCCGGCCTCCGATGGTTTCGATGGTACGTACCGTAGCAAATCACGAGTCCTCGCGTTCTGACGATGGTTTTGCTCTTCGGCGTGATAGAGCGACTTCAAGCGGGTGATGGAGCACTCGGTCTCGAGTGTTGCCTCGGATGAGCTCAACCGATTTGTCAAGTGGACTCAAGAATTTGGTCAAGAGGGATAAGAGGTTGAGGGACGTCCATGTTACAGCTTACTAGATGACCCAGTGGAACTGATCGTCTGGAGTTCTCCTCGCGAAAAGTGGTAGCCTTCATTGCAGAAATGACACGTCAACTTGATACCTTTTTCGTCCATGTCGGAGAGCAGCTCGTTGAGTTGCTGATCGCCAAGACCCAAAAGTCTGTCGCTGAATCCCTTCCGCGAGCAGCGGCAGTAGTAATCGAGAGGGACCTTGCGGTACTTTTCTTCGTTCAGGTCAGCGTAGGGGATCAACTCGTTCAGATACTCGATCAAGTCGCTTCTATCAGCAATGTTCTTTGGTGAGAACCCCGCCGAATCGAATCGAAGGTCAGACAAATCGTATTGGTGGTCGTGAGGCGCCGAATCTGGCATTTTCTGGATAGTAACACCGCAGCATCGCAGTTCTTCCGATTCAATCGCGTGGCCAACACGGACAATCGTTGGGATCTGCTCAGAGACGTCATAAAACGATTGCCAGTCCGCTTCGGCAATCCCCGTGGCTGGCACACTTGTCACATACGGCATTGTTTCGCCGTAGAGGATTTTCGAGACCTCCATGTTGCCTAGAAGCAGCATGTTGTTAGAATGGACGACAAGACCGGAGCATTCCGCATCCCCGCACCACCAGCGAACACGCTCGAATCGCTTTCATTCAATATCGACGCCTTTCCTCGAACCTGCAGAGCGCACTCATGGTTAGGCTCAATTACATATTTCTGCGCTGGAGCACACTCAAGCTCAGATCAAACCTCGCCCACAGCCAGTGCCTCCACGTAAACTTCCTCGTTTGTTGACGCTCGCACAACCGTCTTCACGCGCTCTTCGCCCTTGAAGAAGGAGCTGAGCATGATCGTGCCCACCATGTATTCCGACCAGATTTGACTAGCGACGCCGGTCACTGGGATATCCCAACGACATGCGCTCTCCGCGACGGTTTTACGGGCCATCACGGCGGACACGCGCAGATTGCCTACATGAGCGCGCAGCACCACGTCCCGCAGCAATTGGCTCCTCAACATCTTCCTGCCCACTCAACTATGCGAATTGAGTTTTCGTGCTTTTGGATTGTTGTCAAAATAGGGTGTTCCAGTACATTATTCTCAAAATAGGTGATTTTTCAATATTGGATGCACTGCCCGGACTGATGATAGTGAAGACGCGCACTGTAGATCACCTCCGCCTCTGAAACGAAGAGATCCGAGTCCACGGTCTATCTCAGCTCCAAGTCAGGGAGGAGGTCCTTTGTCATGTTTAAAAGGTTTTAGATACGTTTTGCACTATGCCTCTGTAAACCTGGAATGTATCCAGTTGTTGTTTTCAGGATTGGACCACGTGGAAATCTGGACAGCTACGAAGTGGATTCGCTTTCATCTTTGGATGCACTCCAGAGTACAGATTGCAAGGTGCATTTGTTCTGCTACGTTTTAGCGCTAGATTGAAGTCAACCCATAGAGGGCTTCCAAAGCTGGGTCAGTCTCTTTGTCAACGATTGCATTCTCGCATGATCTTGCTCCTGCAGACGCAACGTTTGCCACTGCTTGAAGCGGCGCGGCGAAGCAATATCTGCACTTGCCGGCAGCGCTTTCGAGGCAACCGGATCCGATTCAACTGCTGGCTCGCGTGACCCAGAGGCTAGCACCACTGACAGATCCATCTTTGACATTCGTCTCTCAAGACCAGGACACACAATTAACCCTTTGGTCGTGGAAATTAGATCCCAGTGTTTCTTGACTACCTCCACGCTCCTTTGGGCAGATGTTGTTGTGCTCGGAATTGGTGTGTGCTCACGTGTCCTGCAACCGACGCTGTCAAACTCCCCGCCGAAAAACAGAACCGTATCACAGCACCCGAACTTGGCTTCTGCACCGACGGAGACCACGGGGCCCGGATGAAAAGCGCACTCGCGAAACTCCAGAAAGCTGCAATATTGTCGGCAAGACGAGCAATGGAAGCACTGCGTGCTTGCCCAAATGAGCCAGTAAATCGCGCACCAGCTCATTCCCGGATGCTGGACCAACCGGCTAGCCCACTCCTCTGGAATCCAGCTCGATTTTGGCTGGTGGATGGCAAGAAGCTCTCCATGAACAGATAGAGTCCTTGTGCCTCGTGGGCATTGCAGGCATCTTTCGTCTCTGCTGAGGTAGATCATCTCGCAGTTAGCACAACTGCTCAGTGGCATGCTTCGCTGCTGCAAGTCTTGCAACAGCGACTCGAGCTTCTTGCGAAACAACTTGGAGACTACCTTGTCTTTGGGGTCCTTCAGTTTTTGCAAGTCGTCAGCATCGCACTGTTCAGCAATCTTGGCAACCGTCCTGTCCGACAAGCACCCGAAATCGACGCGAAGGTGCAAAAATTCCTGCAGTCTGCGAGAGATGAAGGCAATGCATTCTTCGACGAGTGTGTCCATCTGTAGAAACTCGGACGAGACCAAGATGGGCGCAATGTTCTCGAGTGTGATGTGAGGCTTCCACTCAGAATTGTGCTGATGCATGTACTCAACAAGCCACTCGAAGATCTCAACGTCGCAATGCACGGATATGTCGATCCCATCCAGTTCGTTGGATTGGTTCAAGTAGGCGCGAAAGTATTTCATTTTCTCCAGCAGCACATCACGTCGGCAGACAAAGTCTTTCGCGGTCTTGCGGCACTCGTCGAAGACATGGATCAGCACGGTACGGGTAGTTGGCGCCAATGCCGACATCCGGCAACTTCCTAGTTGGTGTCTCTTCGTTCAGATAGGATCCAAGCAGCAGGAGGATACACTGTTTCAACTTCTTTTGAGGTTTTTGGGTCTTTCTGGAAAACCTCAAAATAGAGGTGGAAAGCCGAATCCACTTCCAGCTTTTCCACCAAAGAATATCGGTTCCTCAGGCAGCTCATTGAAATTGACCAACTCGCCTCGAGAAGCACTCGCCAGCAGCAGCTCCCTCTTGAGAAACCATGTCGTTCGCGGGTGGCAAGGTTCCAGACCGCAAGAACAACTTCAAGAAGACTATTGACGCCGATGAGATCCGCCGTCGTCGCTCCGAGACCACGGTCCAGATCCGCAAGACAGTCAAGGAAGATCGTCTGAACCAGCGCCGTCGAATGGTGCGTGGGCCACGGGGAGGGGGATCAGCTTTGTAGGTGGGGGTCGTACTCACGAGGGTGTCGTTTACGTGTACTATGTAGGGTGGTGCCGCCGACTTCGGCATGGCGCAGTCGGCCGGCGTGGCGGTCGGCGCCGACGGCTCAGAGGTCTCGTTGGCGACACGAGTAACGAGTATTCTAGAGCTCAAGGTGTATTCGAATTGATTTTCTCACATACTCTATCCGAACGATGTAGCTTGGAGAACTCCCAGCAATGGTTCAGGGCGTGCAGTCTACGGATGGCCCAACGCAGTTGGACGCTGTCACCAAGTTCCGCAAGCTACTTTCCATTGGTGCGTTGCTCAATTGCTGTCACAATTTGCTAGGCCGCATCTGACGGGCCCGACACCTTTTTTTCTTGCAGAGCGTAATCCTCCGATCAAGGAGGTGATCAGTACTGGCGTCGTGCCTATCTTTGTCGAGTTCTTGCAGCGGGACGACTTCCCAGAGCTACAGTTTGAGGCTGCCTGGGCTCTCACCAACATTGCCTCTGGTACTTCGGAGGATACCGCCATCGTCATCCAACATAACGCAGTCCCAATCTTCTGCAAGCTACTTCTGTCGACCAGCGACGATGTGCGTGAGCAGGCGGTCTGGGCGCTCGGCAACATTGCTGGTGACTCGGTTGAGTGCCGTGACTTGGTGCTTCGAAGCGGTGCGCTTCGTCCACTTCTTGGCCAACTTACCGAAAATTCCAAGCCGACGATGCTTCGTAACGCCACGTGGACGCTGTCCAACTTTTGCCGTGGCAAGCCGCAGCCGCAGTTCGAGCTCGTGCAGCCAGCGTTGCCGACGCTGGGCCAATTGATCTACACGCAGGACGAGGAGGTGCTGACGGATGCTTGCTGGGCGCTGTCGTACCTGTCGGACGGTACCAACGAGAAAATCCAGGCTGTCATTGAGGCTGGTGTATGCAGACGTATTGTCGAGCTCCTCTTGTTCCCGTCGCCTTCGGTTCAGACTCCTGCTCTGCGAACGGTCGGCAACATTGTGACTGGTGATGACCTGCAGACACAGGTCATTATCAACCTTCAGGCGCTCCCATGCCTCCGCTCGCTGTTGGACAGCCCGAAAAAAGGTATCCGAAAGGAGACTTGCTGGACACTCTCGAACATCACCGCCGGCAACGTAAACCAAATCCAGAAGGTCATCGAGGAGGGCATCTTCCCTTCGCTCATCGCTTTCCTGTCCACGGCTGAGTTTGACATCCGTAAGGAAGCCGCTTGGGCAGTCTCGAACGCGACTTCGGGTGGCTCCCCGGAACAGATCAGTTACCTCGTCGAGCAGGGTACGCTTTGATTGCTCAAATGTTCATCAATGATGAGCTGTTTGTACTTACCATTACCGCGGTGTGCAGGATGTATCAAACCGCTGTGTGATTTGCTCGCTGCGAATGACGCCAAGGTCGTTATCGTGGCTCTCGAGGGCCTCGAAAACATTCTTCGTATCGGCGAGGGCCAGAAGGGTCCGGGTGACTTCAACCCGATGGCGACGTTGATTGATGAAGCTGAAGGCGTTCAGAAGATCCAGCATCTCCAGTACCACGTGAACGAAGGTGAGCCATGGCGCTGAATGAATGGAAGCCTCGTTGGAACTCGCGATAACGATTACTCTTGCTTTCCTCGTACAGATATTTACCAGAAGTCGCTGAAGATTGTGGAAACGTACTTCCAGGGTGAAGAAGAGGTCGAGGACAGTCTTGCCCCCGCGGAGGATGCTTCTGCGCAACAGTTTACGTTCGGTGCCAGTGGTGGCCAGCCGAATGTGTTCCAGTTTGGCAACTAACCTGGGGCGAACTCGTACTTTACGAGTGAGCGCGCTTTTCGTTTTGCACGGATTCCCTCATACTCAAGCAAGATCCACAATACCAACGCGGTAGGATCGAGTCAAGCCAAATAAAATCGTAGCCATAGTTGATACTGTCTGGGCCAAGTTGTCAAACAAGCCCAAACCATCATGGCTATTTAGGTAGTTTCTCAAAGCCCGTGTTTGAAACTCTGAAGGTCTGGGCCTGTCCCACGAATGGAGCTGGAGCAACTTTGTGGTGATGGGTGTTCGGCTATGGAGCAACTTTAGAGTCAGTTGCAACAACTTTCATTCGATGATGCAACTGTGCGACCCATCTGTTAAACGCCAGACATTTGCAACTCTGGAACAACATTTCGAACTTGCAAAATGGTAAACTACTGAAACATTTCAGTATATTACCAAACAACCAGTATTCCAAGAGCATGATACCGGTAATACATTATCTTAAGATATCGTCGTAGTCGTCGCGCGGAGAAAAATACGGAAATATTGTGCCAGTTTGTCTCCAGCAAAGTGGTTTCTTACCAGTTATTGTCTGAGTACAGTGTACGACCCAAACAGCATCTACTTCAGCAACATTCGTGAAACATGCATCACGGCACATTCATTCAAGGGTAAATTGCAAAAGGTGACTCAAATCGAAAACTTGCGCAAAAGGTGATACAGGGTGTTTAAAACAGAAGTAACTTGGTCATCTTCCTGTCGACCGGTAGTTCACCTCCTATCTACTCGAATAAGTTAATCTGAGCTGGTGCCATGTTCCACTTTATGTGTGTGCACAAGTAGGTTGAAGCTGTCGGCGTACTTCTTGATTTGTCCACTGGTGGATTGGAGTAAGTACCCAGCCATTGTCCTGTGTGGTGTGGGTTCAAATCCCACGCGGTTCGAGTGGGGTATCACATTGCGGCTTGAGGTAATTGTCGTGTATGAGTACTTGTTCGGATCTGAGACATTGTAAGTCGGGCCTGGTACAGCTCCGCACCACCTTCAAGTGAGTTTCGTTGATCAGACCAGAAATGCATTGATGGGATAATGTGCCACCTATCAGCGCTTTCCTATGGTCGCTCGAATGAGTCGGATGGGAGAACT